>QZFA01000282.1:0-45030 GCA_003614995.1 Cladosporium phlei | reverse complement strand
TTTTTTTTTTTTTTTTGGGCTGGGGGGGGGAGGATGATGATGTTTTGGGAATGGAGTTTCTGGATTGGGGTTTGGGATGGGTAGGTCTAAATTGGGATGGGATGATTCGGGTTAATGTGTCATGTATATATCATGTCGATAGGTGCTCAACGCTTAATGAACGTTTTCGATCAAGCCTCGCTAGCCAACTCAGCGGTGGTGGACTCGATGGGGACCCGTATGGGTGTTGAGATAGGGTTCCACCAGGAGGAGCTTTGATCCCGCGCGGCTAGAGCTTCTCATAGGTAATCCCTAGAGTCACATGTGTTGACACGTTTCTACGTGTAAATCACACAACAAACACAGTCGGCCGCCCTTAGGAATCATCACTACCAACTTCATCTATTCAGAGGATCACAGCCATGCGGCCCATGCCTATCGCCTACCAAGTGAAGCGGCCTGAGCCCCTGGCTTTTGAAGACTTCCGAGTGGTCATTCACGGGAACCCGGCCGACAAAGATTTCAGTATTGGGGGCGACATACTCCTGTCCAGTGGTCGCTTTGATCCGCAAGACTATGTGATGGCCATCAAGGCTGCCGTCACTGCCCGCAACATCGCGTCGGGGAAGCGTACGACCATCGGCGACATGAAGGCATACGTACTGCTTGTGAACAAGGCCACTGAAAGTCAGTGGGGCCTCCGGTGAGTTGATTCTCCATCGCCCGGGTAGCTTGACGCGGTCGCTAACAAACTTCCGACAGCGCGGTCATGAGCGAACATTCCATTGCGTTCGGGATGCTGTACGATGCGTGCTTCACAGAGCAGGCGTCAGAGCAAAATATTCTGCCTCCCCGGTATACGTGCGGGGATGTACTCTTCATAGAGGCCATCTACCTCGAGCCGGACTGTCGTGGCTATGGCATCGGTCTTCTCGCACTCGACCAACTCACGAAGCGTACTGCGCGAGCGAGCCCTGCGTGGGGCAAGAACGGCCTTGCGGTGCTTGATCCTTCGGGGCTGAGAGAGTGTCTCAGGCCCGACATGAGCGACCATCCCCAGGTACAGGAGAAGCTGATCCGGAACTATCAGCTGCTCGGGCTGGAGGTGCTTGTGCGAGGGTCCGAGTTGAGCGAGCACGCCACTTTCGTCGGCACTTGGATGGGCGACGAAAAGCCCGACATTGCCACGATTTTGCCTCACCTGTTCACTCCGAGTACGCGCTCCGATGCACCAGAGAAGCCAGGCCGCAGCGAAAAGGAGCAGCGCAAGACTATGCAAGGCATGTGGGCGCGAAGAGACGCGAAAGCGTTGCAGAAAGGTCACGGCAAACCAGCTACGGAGTGTTGATCAACATTGTCGAAGTCCAGAAGGAAAATGCTCGGCATTGGCAACTGCTTGTGCTGAATTTATCTGCGCGATAAATAAAACCGACCAAACATTCCATCTTTCTCAGTCCTTAGTGCTTGAATGGGTGCAAGTCGCTGAAGATTGACAGGATCGTGCCGTGTCTGATCACTCTACGTACACGTTGCGACACAGCAACCGGGTGTTCTGCAAGAGCAAAGCGAAGACGTTATTTGGGGTTGTGTGTGTTGGGGAGGGTTCGGTACTATTGCTCAACGCATGATCACCATTTCTTCGGACCGCCGTCCTGACTGTCTGAATATCAAGAAGCTCTTCTGTTGAGATCTGTTACGCATCTCGGGATCAATCGGGCGACTGAGCCACGGGCCGGAAAAGTAGGCCACCCTATTTGCTGCAACGTGGAGCAAGTGTGCTAGGACTCTCGGATAAGACGCTATCAGGAGGGAAGTATAGGTAATCATAAGGAAACGCTGACCTCCGGGACGACGGTAGAGAAAGGAACGTATCGGAAAAGGCAGGAACTGTTATCGCTGCATCAATGGTATGTTGAGACTCATCGAACGCTACATCGGAGGTAAAGAGTGGACGAGAGATTGGACTGGGCTGCAAAAGTATACATTCTTGGATTGCAAACGCCATGGTGATGCACCTGCGAATCTTAAAGTCGGTCGACCCAACATTCTACGGCGATGGGATGGTATGGAATCTTCGTTGTCTGGTCTTTGTCATTTAGCGGATTGGTTGAACTGATGTTGGGACTTATCGAAGCTCCTGGATCAGGCGACGTGTACTGTAGTGCTTCGAGGAGCTTGGTCTTCACTCCCCCTCCAGCTAGCTCAGAGGTGCTGCCCGGATGGCTACAAAAGGAACGCAGTTGGCTCTCAAAAACGCAGCTGACGGCTTGTTCAACTTGTTCCACCCACCAGTGGTACACCACCACGTCGACAATCTACCAAGCGAAGGAGAATGTGCCCGTCAACTTCAGCACCATGTCGACGGTCTACCGAGTGAAGCGGAAAGAGCCTCTTCCCTTCGTCGCCGTCAGTGTGTCAATCTTGGGTAACATGGATGATATCGCCAGCCCTAGAAGCTGCGACCTATGGAATGAGTGGGAGTGTCGCTGGGATAAAATCAGTCAACGGCGGCCACAAAGAAATGAAAGAAGCGACTGGAGGTACTGGAAAAACATCACAGCCAAAATCACCGGCCGTGAGACTGCGTCGAGGGATTGGATAGCTATCGGCCACATGAGAGCGACTCTCGTCAAAGAGACCGCGGGCGAGCACAGAAAGAAGTGTCACAAGGAATAGTAGTCGTTGACGTATCAGGTCTAGGCGGTGGCCTAGAGCCAGGGCCCGACCACGAAGAAGTGAAGAAGAAGTTGACCCAGCATTGGGAACTGCTCGGACTGCGTTCTCTTGTACCAAAGAGAAGGTTGAAGCCAGGGAAGAGTTGCAATTTTGTCGGTCAATGGAATGCACTCTGGTTGCCCAAGCCCGCCAATGACATTGCCACGGTCGTACCGTACTTGTTCGCTCCAAGTACACCTTGCGATACAGCAGTTGTGCCTCCGACAACACTAAAGCGAGATCGCAGCCCCGAGGACCTTGTTGGACCTGTGGATCCGCCCGCAAACAAGCGAAAGCGCAAGCGAAAGCGGTCCAAGAAAGTCACACCAGACCAGCCAGGAGATCTTGATCAGCAGAGTCATGGGACTTACTATGGACCGTTTGAATCAGCGTTTTACTTTGATTTGAAACCTGGTACAAACTTGACAGAAGTTTGTGCCGAGAGTCGGCGCCTTCCATCATGCTGCGGCACCGGCCTCGAACCTGACCCCGTCAATGGTACCACCGCGAGTTGCATTGAGTACATTGTTCCTTCCGGGCCAGGCGGGCTGAACAGTACCGACTGAGAATTGAGGCGTCGCTCACATTTAGCAGATGGCATTTTGTTGGATGTCGGATTGGAAGTGATGGCAATGTTTTTTCGGACGGATTGTGATGAGAGTTGGAGCAGAGACTGCGTTAGATTCGTTCGGAAGTCGAACAAACAGTACTGGAATAGCCGGTTGTGTTTAAAGTCAGTGTGAAGTAGCTCTCAAGACGGAATGTGATACCATCTCGTACAAAGCCAGTCTGACTGCACCATGTCATTGTCAGTGAGCGGCGGGGGAAGGTTAAAGTCCGCGGTGTTGGAGGACATTGGATCAGGTGGTCCGAAACACACCTTGACATCAGCCATCCGTCCGTCCTGGATTTGATCGATGCGGTTTGGCTGGCGGATGGCTTCGACTTTGGTGGCGCGACTGAAAACGCTTCCGGCAGACTGGATTTAGTCGCATAATCGAAGTAAGTCTCCGGTCTGTATGGCCGGGAGCGAACACTACGTTGCTAACACCCGGCAGTGGAGGTTTCGACGGCTCCTGCAGTGACCTGTCCATACAGTCATGCATTTTGAAGGCAAGATGCGCGAATGGTCGTGGAGGTTATAACGACACTTCCATCGACGCCAGAAAGATCACCAGGTTCCAAGCTCCGAAGAGGATCACGGCTTGGGTGATGGAGTCTTGTCTAGTTCGATCGGTGGCTTCATTGATGGGGATCTTGTCAGGCTATAGCTTGGGCTTGACTGACGGCTTGATGAGGTAGTTGTGAGTATGGTGATTTTCCGGTATACGAGACTGCGGACTGAGAAAGAGTAAGTTTCGGGGGTGATTTTACGGCGATTCGGCCCTCTCATTGGCTTAGCGCCTTAGGGTTGGGGTTAATTCTTCCATCTATCATCTCGAACTTGGAAAAACAAAAAGAAAACACGTTTGTTCTCATACTATGCGTCAACAAGCCTCGGCAATTTAGCTTGGCTTCATGACAAGATCATAAAGACTTGGCTGGCTACACTGCACTCACCCGACTGCCTAGCTAGTGAGGATTCATTCCAGTCCGTTAACCGAGATGTGAACTTCGGTTAGACTGTTGCGGAGTTTGCCAGGCCCCGATTTTCCGATAAACACCAGCTAAACGAGGATCAGATCGTCATATCGGAAACTGCGATGGAAGAACGACGTACTTGGCTCAGAACGGACTCTGACCAAAGTCTTCATCTCGGGTTTTCTCCGTAAGGAAGTTGATTGGGGTTCTTGAGAGAGAGGGTGGGCCGGTGGTTTTTTGCTGCTTCAACCAATGGCTTGGACCCGGTGGCAAGATACCTACGCGACAGCCGTCTATGAGAGGCTGAAGTGCAATCAGACAAGATGGCTAAGGAGATTCTTGGAAGAACAAGCGAAAGTGGAGAGTGGAGGTGGCGGCTAGGGCAGGCAAGCCACGCGAGTTCATGCGGGGAACAAACGAATGAACGCCCGTTTCAACGGCACCACGTCCACGTGAGCAATCCTCCGGCTGAATGTGGTCCTGGAGAATTTCCCCATGGGGCCCAGCGAGCGCTCGGGATGAGGGGGGACATCGGGAGCGGGTCAAAAGAACAAGCACTCACAAGGCGTTCGATTCGACTCGGCTAGCCATCGTATCACATGCATACATGGGGTACAGTAAGCGCCGGCTGCAGTTACACATACATATGTAGTGAGGCCTTCCCCCCGTCCTCGGGACAGATCTTCACCTCTTTCCTCTCATCCAGTTCATAGTCGCCGCCGACATGAGCAATAACATCAGCGAGAAGCCGACCTCTACGGCTCTGGAGTTCGAGGCTCAGAGACATGAGAGCGATGAAGCCGGCGAGAAGGGCGGTTACGACAAGAGCGGCGCCATTGATGCCGAGAACATCGAACATGACATGACCGTCATGCAGGCCGTCAAGGCCTATCCCGCGGCCAGTTGGTGGGCGTTCGTCATGTCGAGCACAATCGTGAGTTCCCCTGTCATCTTGATATGGTACTGTACCAGCAGCTCTAACGTCACAACCAGATTATGGAGTCATACTGCGTCTTCTTGATGGGACAGTTCATAGCCACAAAACAATTCGTGGACGACTTTGGTGTCTACAGCGAAGTTGCGGGTGGCAACATCATCGAAGCTTCATGGCAATCAGCCTTCCAATGCAGCGGACCCCTCGGCGCCCTCATCGGTGTCTTCATCGCCGGTCCCATCACCACGAAGATCGGCTATCGGTGGGCAACGATCGGCGGCCTCATGTTCTTAAACGCCTTCATCTTCGTTTTTTACTTCGCCAAAAGCAACGGAGTCTTCTTCGCATCTCAGATCCTGGAAGGCATCCCATGGGGCATTTTCATTGCCAATGCGCCCGCCTATTGCG
Source organism: Cladosporium phlei (assembly GCA_003614995.1). Taxonomy (NCBI): domain Eukaryota; kingdom Fungi; phylum Ascomycota; class Dothideomycetes; order Cladosporiales; family Cladosporiaceae; genus Cladosporium; species Cladosporium phlei. The sequence continues at coordinate 39,413 of QZFA01000282.1, read as the reverse complement.
CCGAGATTGTCCCCATGCGACTGAGAGCACCGGCAACGCAGATGTTGCAGATGTTCTGGGCCATCGGAGCGATCATCGTCGGCGGTATTACTTACCACTACCAAACCAAGCTTGACGCCTCGGCATACAGGTAAGTCTTCACCACGTATGTAACGACGAGGTTCCACGCTGACAACAACGTTTTCATCAGGATGCCTATCGCACTCCAATGGATGTTCCCCACTCCGCTTGCCATCCTGATGTTCATCGCCCCGGAATCGCCTTGGTGGCTCGTTCGCAAAGGCCGTCTCGCAGAAGCAGAGAAAGCCGTCAAACGTCTCGGGCGTCAAGGCATGATGGACAATCCAGCCGACAAGGTCATGATGATGCAACGCACCATCAATCTTGAGAAGACAATCGAGAAGCCCAATCTGATCGAACTCTGGAAGGGAACCGATCTTTACCGCACCTTGATTGTCTGCGGTGTGTATGCATCTCAGAACCTGACGGGCAACCTCATCGCGAACCAGGCCGTCTTTTTCTTCAAGCGTAAGTGTCTCGAAGGCCTGTACATTCGATCTTTCGAATGAGACGTCGAAAAAATTCACTTTCGGATGGAATGCTGACAATTTTTACAGAGGCCGGTATGGCCGACGACACCGCTTTCGCCATGGGTCTGGCCACTTCTGCCCTTCAGTGGCTCATGGTCATGGCATCCTGGGTGCTCACCACCTACCTCGGCCGACGAACCATCTACGTTTACGGCCAAGCCATCAACTGCGTCTTCTTGGTCGCGCTTGGTATTGCAGCTTCAGTCGGTGCCAGCACCGCAGCCAGCAACGCACAGGCATCTCTCGGCTTGATCGTCTCCGTACTCTTCTGCTTGGGTCCAGCGTGAGTTTTTTCCCTCCCAAAAAGATCACAAAAAATCATAAATCTCCCCATACCTCCCCCTACACGCCCCATTCCCTTCTCACACCACCCCACAACGCATCAGAGCACTCGCTGACAACCCCTTTGTCCCTCGTCATGGGTCATCATCGGCGAAACGCCCTCCGTCCGCCTCAGGCCTCTCACCACCGGCATCGGTCGCGGCGCCTACTACCTGGTCAACATCCCCTGCATCTTCCTCGCCAGCTACATGCTGAACAGCGACAAGTGGAACCTGGGCGGCAAGAGCGGCTACATCTGGGCCGGCACTGCCCTCTTCTGCACCGTCCTGTCGTGGATGTTCATCCCGGAGATGAAGGACAGGTCCTTCAGAGAGATCGATATCCTGTTCAGCCGTCATGTACCGGCGCGCAAGTGGAGCAAGACGATTGTCGATATTCAGGACGATGATTAGATGAGTGGTTCTGGCTCATGTCTTCTTTTTTGGAGAGGCTTAAGCTGGAATGTCGGGACGGGTGTCGTTCGAGGACGGGGCAAGGAGATCAGTAGCGTACGAGGTTGTTGACAAAATTGAGGTGACCATGTGTCCTCCCAAGCGGCAACCGTATCTCAGTTCGTGCTGAAGTCCGTCAACACGAGGTGGTATCAGCGACTTCCGTATGTCGAAACCGTCCTAATGCCAGTGAGATACTCACAAAATCCTAAAAGAGTATATCGAGGAAGATTTGTGGAACTAGATGATCGTTGTTGCAAATATGTCGAGGGAGGTTGGACTACACCAGCGGTATCACGGGCAACCCCATGTATTCTGTCGGTATGTGCGTTCGCAGTTTTGGGTCTCATGGTATACAACGTACCGCAATAGGCATACGCATCTCGGTGTTGATCGGCGCGATCAGTCAGTAGAGGGATTCCACTCTGGCGGCGGCATCGGTGGCGGAGGAGCACGAATGGACAGACGATAGTGCGGCTCTCAAGAGGTGGATGTCTTTTGTCTTCTGTCTTTTGTCTGCCGATCCATTGTTAAGAGGACCATTAGATGGACGTGCTGGGGGTTTCTCCAGAACCTTACAAGCGAGGGCGTTCTAAGACAGTAACACTAAACCAGCCATGCGGTCTTATCCGGAATTTCAGCTACTGCAGCAGGGTCGTCACCGAATGACTTCAACATTTCTTTGTCTTGGAGGCGACAAGTTGTGAGCCCACAGGCGATGAGGAGATCACAGGCAAAGTATTAATATGCCGTAAAATCCCTTCCATCTGCTGAAAACTCCGCGACCAATCTCGTGTAGAATTGAACCTTCCTACACAACTTACCCTCCGAAAATCACGCACTTCACCAAATCAACAATCCTGGCCATCGCTGCCTCTACTATGGCTCCTCCTCGGTGGGATTCTCGGCGACGGCAATCTTGGAGGTCTGTTCGAATGAGGTGGCAGGTCTGCTCTCGGCAGGCCGCGTCGTTGGAACTCGGCTTGAAGGTAGTCGATGCCGTCTGGGTGTCATTCTTTCCGCCCGGTGGATTTTGCTGTGAGCGGGAGAGGGTGCGCGTCTGTTTACTGCTTTTATCTTTGAATATTAGGAGTAAAGTATGGTGCTGGAAACAAGGGATAGGACTGCCAGACGAACATGCTCTCGATTTCAGTTCCGAGTCTCAGCAAGAAGGCTTGACTGCACAACGATACTGTTTGCCGACGAGTCTGGTGTCAAGTCTGATGTCAAGTCTGACGTCGAGTCTGTGTAAATCTCATGTCCCACAGACCTATAGGAGGGATTTCCACTTGTGAAGCAACTCGCCCTTACGTAATGCTCGGCTGACAAGGAAGTGAGAGCATTGTACCAGGTCGAGAATGATCCGACGCCGAGACTTGATCTCTGGCGCGATCCGCGAGATGTTCATGGTCGAGATTTGAGTCGATAAGTACTTGAAGGTCTGGAAGTAGCGACTCCGATGCGTGCCGAAAGCAGATGCTGCCGCTTAAAGGTATATTTACACATGAGCTCGGCTTGCCGGGTGTTGGGATGCTCCTCTTCAAAGAGCTTCCACATCATTATCCGGCCGCTCGAAGCTCTACAACAGATTCTTCTCCTTCAGCTCGCCAGCCACCTTATCGAAACAACATGATATTATCCAGCTCAGTGCTTCTTCTCGCCCTCTGCGTCCTTGAGGAATTTCCTTTGCGTATGTGTTAGCTCTTTGTCCCATCTTCCGGCTTGCCTGACAGATTGCGGCGCAATGTGTCGCAAGTGCAATCGAAACGTACTGGATGAAGTCCTCCTCACCCCTGCTGGAGGCCTTGATAGGAGGAGACTGCTGGACAGCCTTGGAGCTGCCGCCACTGAGGAGGGCAATGCCACCGAACATCGTGCCGAGGACACCCATGGCAAGCTGTTGTGCGCGGAAAGTCAGCCCATATTCCAATTCCTCCATGCTATTTCATGCAACGATGCCCGCTCATCGCGCCATTCCATCTCCTCCTATTCCTCGTTTCCGCGCCGGAAGGTCCTGTTGTCCGGGGTGTTGACGTACGTAGTGCGAGCCGACCTTGCCGAGCATGGGGAGTTGGTAGTAGACGACCATATTTGCGGTTGGTATGTGTGATTGACGTATAGTTTGGCGGATGAGATTGGCGTCGAAGATGCTGCTGGTGTCAATAGTGAAGTCGGCATCTCGCGCCAGCATCTGTCTCTCTCCTCGCGGCGGCGGTATCGCGGGCCGGCACGCGGTCTCTCCGTCTTGTCCCGACCTCCGAGTTCTTGCTCTCACTCCGACTCGTCTATACCAAAGACCAACACTCGACGGCCACATGCAATCGCCTGGTCCTGCGTCCCCGAGGGCATTCATTTGTGTTTTTAAACCACTCAAATTGGAAGCAGATCTCGGCTCCAAGGGTGAAGTCATATGTTGTTGCTCGCTATATCAGCCGCTTAGACTATGCCCGAGTACTGCAAATCCAAGGCTGCATCAGCTCCTCTTCTACGCTCATGCCCAAGGCTGTGCATGCAGTGCTGACCACCCTTAGACTGGCTGGCCGAAATCGCTACATGGTAAGCCTCATAGCAGAAGAATTGATTCATGCACTCAGGACTTCACGATTCAAGGCTACACTCCAGGGCCGTGAGGTTTCCCACGATGCCTGAATTGACGCAAAGGACTCGCCACAAGACTGGTCTCCGAGTTCTTCAAACATGACAGGACAGGATACATCTGCACCTTCTAACGACCTGCCGTGAAACATGTCTACACGTGGCCATCAGGCTGAGCTACACTGGAAGGTTGTTCAGCCTGACGGATTGTCTCATATTTAAGCCAAAGCCACACAGTCTTGCGAGGATGCGCTGGACTTCACCTTCTTCCTCTCCTGACACTCCATCGGCCTGAAATCTTGGATTTGCTGACATGGGCTCGCAAATGAACTCGGCCATCGCAGCGAACGCCGAAGCTCGCGAAAGTCTGCCAAGTCCTGTATCTCCATTGACACCATCTCTTCCCAGCCATGAAGCGCAAGAGAACTATGCCTCGATTGATCCGGACGGTCCGGACTCGCGAGAACATGTCAACGCCGCTCAAGTCTTGCCGGATTCGTCAGCCCGGCCCAACACAGCCCATGGACCTGCTCACCTCGGTCTTGGCTTCGGAGAGTCACGACCGGAAAGCGGACCTGTGGATGACGAGACGAGACGAGCTCAACCGCTGCAGAATGTCACTGGCCCAGGCGAGACGATCGTTGAGGCCCAGAGCGTCGGTGAGACACCCATCTTCATAGATCTCAAGCACTGCAGCCTAAACTAATGAGCCCAAGCAGTCGACGAGCGTGTTTCGAGCCCGCAGGCGGAGAGAAAGCCCTCCAAGATGAATCCCTTCATTCATTTCGAACGCTATTGGGTGCGATGCGGTCCCTGGAGATGGGACTTCCTTGCGTTGTGTTTTGCCTGCGCACTCCTGGCTGCCGACATCGCCATTCTTGCGTCTTACAACGGCTTGGGTCTCTCCCAATGGCACGCGAGCATCTCTATCAACACAATCGTCTCGACTATATCGACTGTGGCGATGTTCACTCTGATGAACCCACTTGGCGGTGCCCTGGGGCAATGCAAATGGTTGCTTTCCAGTCGCTCGCAGAGACCACTGTCACACCTCGGACATATCGACGGAGCCAGCCGCGGACCATATGGGAGCATCAAGCTCTTCTATAGGCGCAACTGGTACGGCACACTGCCTGCGCTCGGCGCACTGCTCATGGTGGTGACCCTTGCAGTCAACCCTTTCATGCAACAGCTCATCCACTACCGGTTCCGCGACGTTGTACAAGGAGCCGCGCTTTTGCCTGTGGCCTATGACTACGGTCCATCTGGCGTAGGTGGGTTCTTCGCGGCAAACCTCACCATGAAAGCTGCGGCGTACGCCGGGATCATCAGCCCTCTGGACTCTACATTCAACATGACCTCATCCTGTCCCAGTGGCAACTGTACCTGGCCACCTTTCCAGACGCTTGGCTTATGCAGCAGTTGCACCAATCTCACGGATCAGATCACGCGCGTACCCATTGACCCTCAGTATTACGACGGTGGTGGCCCCTCTAATTTCCATCTTCCGAACGGGTTCAATCTGACTACAAAGGAGATGCTGAAGTCGCAAGGACTAACGTACATGAACGTCTCGACGACTGCTCACATGTACAGCGAAACTTACAACACCGTCGATGACTTCACGTTCAACAACTTGTCTATTGCTTACACCGAACGCGGCTCTCTGATGATCGATATACTCGTTTTACGATTGCGCGGACTATCCAACGCCGGCGACGACGTCACATTTGCTCAGGAGTGTGCCTTGCAGTACTGCGTCAAGAACATCAGCGCTGTGCAGCGTAACGGCGAGCTGATCGAAACCGAGCACGACACTTGGTCAAACAACAGCGAACCTGCCAGGAAGTTCTACCTCGGCTACCTTCAATCAGACGCCACGGCGTGGATCCCTTTGTATTTCTTGCAGCCACCGGGTCAAGACAGGGCTTTCCGCGTTGGCCATGCCGCTCAAGTCCAGATGACGAGCTGACTGGACCGTCAGTTACGCGGAACTGCAAGTCGCCAGCCCCCCGACGCCGGGGAATTCTTCGGCACTGATCAGATCCAAGGCATCGACGCCGCTTTCGATCAAGATGAAACCGGGTTGGAGCAAGTCATGGCCAACGTTGCGAGTGCGATGACGACTGCGCTTCGCATGAGCTCTGGCGAGATGGCACAGGGCGTTGTCTTCGTCAGCGAGGTTTACATCTCCATCCAGTGGGCGTGGATTACTCTGCCGCTTCTGTTTTATGTCCTCGCTGTCGGCTTCGTGGTGTCTGTGGCTTGGAGGTGTGGTCACGACAGGGAAGGCGTGAAAGTTCATGTGTGGAAGAACAACCTTGTGGCTGCGTTATTTCATGGTTTGGGTCAGGAGCTGCTGGTTAAGGTCGGCCGCCTTGATGAGCAGAAATTGATCGATGAGGCTGCGAAGGATCTCAGGGTGAAGTTGTTGGGGAGTATGTCTGGATTGAGGCTGAATGCCGAAGAATCTCATCAGCTTCTTGAGTGGCAGGGAGGAGCTCACGGTATCCCGCAGTCGTGTTGATCGTTGTACTTTGACATTTGTATTCTTGAACGCTGACCAATCTGAATTCCACTCGAGACTATAATGACGCTGTTGATATTCTTGACCAGATGACTTTGAGCTGAAAGTTATCGAAAATTGTCGAAGCCAAAAGAAAGAAAACAAAGGCTTATGTCGGAAATGAAACGGATAATTCCTTCTTCCCAGAATATTTCGGCAGTCCTCAGGTTAGGCACGGAGCTTGTCTTGATCTCGAGCCGGCGAGCTGGAATTGCTCCAACGGCAACCTACTCTCAATGACCTCGCTACTTTGCTGGAGGTGGTGGATCCCTGCACATCCCTTCTACATTGTTACAACTCACTCGTAGCGCCCATATTCACACGATCTGCGGAACATTGGCCCCGGTCCACGTATCCAGGCTGAGGAACATCACCGTCACTTGCTTAGGTAAGCAACCACTGCGATCGTATCGCGAGCATCGCCCCTCGTAGGCCGCATGCATGTATTTTTCAGCTGCTTGGACACCCTATTCACCACAGAATCTACATCAGCAACAGGTGATTTATCGGCTACAGAGCAATCCATGAAGACCTTGCAAACCACAAAGCCCGGCTCGCGCGGCTCATCCAACATTGCCGACGCAACTAACGACAGCGTCTCGCAAAAGATCCAACGTGTCTGCGCAAGGAGTCATGCACGTCCACGAGGACCACGTCGAGATCCAATGGGCTTGGATCGCGTTGCCGCTTACTTTGCACAATGCTAGCTGCACGCTTTGTTAGGGCTTCAGCCTTTATATCTGATCATACCGAAGATGCCTCTGTCAACTCATGGAACAACAGCTTTGCGGCCGCAATTTTTCACGGAATGGATCACGCCCTGCTGGCTGAATCTGGTCTTCTCAAATTAAACAGATCTAGTGAATTGCTGTAGCCCTAGAATCCCGAGGTGGTGCCACGAGCCGCTGAATAGAATTGTGCGAATAGATAGTGCACCATTTGGTCAGCAGCTGTTGAAGCTTCAGGTCCCATAAATCTGCAAGTTGCGCAAGCCGACTCTCGTGGATGACTTTCCCGTGTCGGCTGAATCGTACGAGGTCGTCGATCACGAAAATGGAGTTCATAGGCTCCCCAAACAGTCTCTCGAGCTCCATACATTGCTTTGCCACCTGGTACAAGTTTTTAGGGGGGGTTTCGTTGCACGCATTTGCCAGGATCCGATTGAGTAGCACGGGAATCGTGATGGTGTAATCAGCCCGTATTCCTTCCTTCCCGGCGGCCCTGGCAATGTTGAAGACGGCGTACGCCCTGTCGCGCGGATCAACACAGCGTAAGTGGCTGGTCTGTTGGATCAATGACCAGAGCGAAATGTCCGCGTGCCTATCTTTCATCTTGAGCATCTTCCCCGCCGAGCTTTCCCGTAGAATCTCGAACTTGTCTTCGAATCGAGGCCCCGCTGTTTGGAACAGATACTTTTGGAAAATTCGTAGTGATACGAGCCTGCTTCCACACATGAGCTCGGCACGCACGGCAGACTCGAGCTCTTGGTATACCCATAGTCGACGCCAATATGGTCTTTCGCAGAGGCCATGAACAGCAGACCAGACTGGGCCTGCCGGCGTTCTCGAGGTCTTTCGGGTCCTGTTGGTTCTGTTTGAAGACAATGCTGCAACTGCAAGGTCACTGTCCCCATAACCCGGTCCTAACCAGACGACCACGCGCTCCGCATTGCTGAAGATTCTGGAGATGATACCGACTTGCTCCAGTTTCTCTCGAGGATCCAGCTGATCAATGGACAAGGCATCAATCCAGAGCCAGCCAGCCAGATATTCCGCATTGGGGAGTCGTCTGGCTTGATCCAAGAATCTCCAGAGGTTTTTTGGTACGCTGCGTGGCCGGCCTGCGATGAGAATTTCGCGGAAATCAAGCGAAGATCCCCAAGTATACGAGACCGCTGTGTAGCTCGGTGCTCTGTCCAGAAAGCATGTGCCAACTTCGCACTCGATTGTGCTGCCTGGCGGGCCCGGGGATATTCCCACCAAGCGTATGCGCTTTGAACCAAGATTCGAGTGTGTTATTGCAGGCGGCCAAGAAGGGATCGATTCGTCATGGAACGCAGCGAAAGCCTCCCGAAACCTCTCTTCGCGGCTTCGGGAGACTGTATACGATCTGCAATTCCGGTCTTTGAGGGCGAAAATGAAGTTGGCAAAGAGTTCATCCGGCGCATCAGCTGCCATCTTGCTCCCCCGTGGACGTTGACGCAGAATTGACCGTTGTTGAGTCCCAGGTGCTCCCTCGCGGTAAGCTATGGGCGAGTCTTCGCAGTCGTAGGGGGAGGTGCTGTCGAAGAAGTCTTTGCGCTCGTGTACTGGGCTCACGCGGAGCTTTTTGCCTCGTACACGCAAGGTAAAAGACAGCTCCGCCAGATACGTTTTGGCACGAGACGGGTGGGATGTCGAATAGGTCCGTAAGCACTGAATGCGACTGGTGGGTGAACCACGGGATGTCGTGTGTCGGGTACTTGGGTGGAGGAAAGACTGACATCCTAGCGTGTCGAGAGCAAACGCAAGATAATTCTTGTAGGTTCTTGTGGCAGCAGCCTTGTTGAGATAGAGAGGTACTGCGGCCCATCAGGTGGCTATGCAGGTGGCTTGGTGGATGCGTAGTGCATGTACTCCGCATGGTCACGCCAGGCAAGCTGACGGGTGTTGTCTGCTTGACATGGGCGGTGGGTGAGCCGGAGTCGACAAGCAGCAACCATCAATGACTGTGGAAAATAAGCAAGCGGGTAGCAGCAAGCTGAGGTTGACGTTCGCTCGTTCCCTCCCAATAGCCCAGCGAGTGAACTTTGCCCGCAAGGGAAAGAGCTCAAGGCACCCGAGAGCAAGACCATACCATACTCAAATCACATAAAAACATAGGCAAAAACATACAACAGGCGGGATTCCCAGATGGTCACCCACTCTAGTACTAGTCGCCCGGTTCAGTGCTTATGTATGGCAGAGCGGACGGGATGCCCAGTTTTCATTGACCTATGGTCGTATGTATTAGTATGATCAAGATCAGTATTATAGTGTCTTGAGCGCACAGCAAAAAAGCTTCCCATGCGACGGTTGTTCTGCGGACGCTGGACTGGTGGGGCTTCTGTGTCTGCGGTACGTGTCTTCTCCTAGAATTCGGTACTTTAAATGCAGTAGCGCAGTCTTGTATTCACTCCCACAACAAACCAACAAACAGCCAATATCAATTGGTCGTTGTATCGAAAATGGTGGTCACCGAAGGCAACTTGGCGAAGGACATCAACTTCATCAAGACTCCAGCAGCTCAGCCTTCGCCGTTTGAGAAAACTGATTGCGAAGTCCCTACCACCAACGTAAGCCACAAGCCACCCAGACCAATGCCTATGCGCATCTCACTTACATAAGCCCTTACTAACATGTCTTGTAGTACGCGACACTGAACAATGCTCCTCTTCCGGCTGAGGGTCCAGGTTACGCCAGCTTCAGCAACTACTATCTGCTGAGCTTGATCGGTGTACCAGTCTTCCTGGCATACCTCCTCGGCGGCGGCTACAAGACCAGATGGTTCTTCGGCATTGTCCTCACCTTCCCCATCTTGATCGTCATTTGGACCTGCACCTCCAGCTTCAGCCCTCGCATCGACGACAAAGCGAAGCTGCCCAACCGCCCGATCGAATATTACTTGACCTTCAAAAATGAAGAATTGAAGCGCAAGTACAGCGGCAGGACCAAGGTCCCTCTGCAGGACTTCTCCGAGATGTACATCAACGGCGAAGTTGACGTCAAGGGCAGCATTCTCGATGTCTTAGAATACCGCCACGATTGGGCCCACTTTGCTCTTACTTGGTCTTTCATGAAGTTCATCCTCGGTACCTTTGCCCGTGATGTGATGATGCACACTCGCGATCAGGACATGGAGCAGATCCGCCCAAACTACGACAGCGGTAACGACCACTACTCGTATTTCCTCGGTCCTCGCATGATCTACACTTCTGGTATCGTCTCGGACCCCACCCGGGAAGAGACTCTCGAGGAACTTCAGGACAACAAGATGGCTGTCGTGTGCGAGAAGCTGGCTCTCAAGGAAGGCGAGACATTGCTCGACATTGGCTGTGGCTGGGGAACTCTCGCCAAATTTGCAAGTCTCAACTATGGAGCCAAGGTCACCGGTGTCACCATCGCCGAGCAAGGCCACGCCTACGCTACCGATGCGCTCCGTACTGCTGGCATCACTGAGGAACAGAGCAACATTCTGTGCATGGACTACCGTGATATTCCGAAGCAAAAGTTCAACAAGATCTCTCAGCTCGAGATGGGTGAGCACGTCGGTGTCAAGAAACTTACTACCTTCTTCCGCCAGTGCTACGACATGCTCGAGGATGACGGTGCCATGTACGTGCAGCTCTCTGGTCTCCGCCAGGCTTGGCAATACGAGGACTTCATCTGGGGTATCTACCTGAACAAGTACATCTTCCGCGGTGCTGACGCTTCCACGCCTTTGTGGAACTACATCCGCTCGCTCGAGAGGGCCGGCTTTGAGGTTAAGAGGTATGTTGTCACGACAGGCCAAGTGACGAGTAATCAATTACTGACACTCACACAGCGTCGACACTGTCGGAGTCCACTACTCCGCCACTCTTTGGAGATGGTACCGCAACTGGCTCGGAAACTCTGACACCATCAACGCCAAGTACGGCCAGCGCTGGTTCAGGGTAAGCATAGACATATCCCCAAGTACTGCGAGATGAATCTCACTGACATTTGTGAACTGTAGATCTGGGAGCTCTTCCTCGCCTGGTCTGTCATCGCCTCCAGGCAAGGCAGCGCCACATGCTTCCAAATTATGGTCCAGAAGAACTTGAACGCCACGCACCGCATGGACGGCCTTGGTACTCAGTTTGGTATCACCGGCGCTCTCGCTACCAGCAAGGCTGCCGGCAAGGCCAGCCTTCCCAAGTAGACGTTGTTGGGCAAACACCTGCTGCAAGCAGTGGTGTCAGCAACTCCAGTACTTTAGTACCGTCTTGTCACCGATGAGAGACTCCTGGACTAGCACTACACTCTCGTTGGTGGATGTACTCGTGCACGGTTGTATCAGCGATTCTGGTGGATGTCCATCGCTAGGCAGCCACCGAGATACTCACATGACAACACTCGTTTCTCGCCACCTTGGTCAGCTTCTAAAGTGTGATCGGCAATCATAGCGAACGTATATCACTAAGCTACCACCGAAACAAACGAGTCCCAACACAAGCTTTTCACTGCAACAACCAATTACACACAGTAATTCTGGCGACTTTGTCGTTGAAAATCTCCATTCTGCCACGAGATTATCATGTGATGCGAAGTTGTACTACCTGCCTGCCTCGAGCATTTTCGCCCTCGGCTACTGCAAGATTTATGTCCGTATGCATGCCACAACACCTCGGACTCGCGATCCGCGCACGTAGGTCGAAATTTGTCAGCTTGTAACCCCGAAGGAAGCGAAGCTGAGCTCAGCTCAGCTCGGCGTAGCAAACAACACTTGTGGAATGCACACCTCTCAAGATTTTATATGAAAGCTTACTGTTGCATCTCACATAGTTGCTAATTAATATACAGAGCTTGATCCTGAGTACTTTCCAGCAACCCTCGATCGCAACAACCATGGCAGACTTCAATCAACAGACAAGCAAAGTCCTCGCACCATCCGATTTAGCTCACGTCGTCCTGCAGACCGCAAACCTCGATCGCATGACCGACTTCTACACTACCTTCCTCGGCGCAACTGTGACGCACAAGAACGAGGAAATGGAGGATGTTGTCGGGATCCTTAGAGTCGCTGACCCATATGAGCCATGCCTTCGTCTTTCGGCTGTTACGATGTATTGTATCCTTAAGAGTAGGTTCACCGACAAGCTTAAAATCTCTATTGTCGTGGACGGTACAATCGAGGACATGCTTTATGAGTTCGTCTGTAGGTGTGTATTCGAAGCACACATCTTGATTGATCGAAAAACGGGGCAGGTTCTTATAGAAGTGGTTGAGATTGGTCGTGGCAGGGCCTAGCTCGATCGCTGGCTCTCTCGGCGGTTTCAATTTTGTTGTTAGGCGACCTGGGACCAGGGTGATTGGGCCTGCCGCCTTTTTGCCTAGGCTCTCCTTCTTCTTGTTTGGTGACTCTTCAACTTCATTTTCAATGGGGCCGTAGTTGTCGCCGTCCGAAGACACGGGATGGTCGGCGTCGGCGTAGGATGGATCGGTGTGCTATGCCCTGGTACTGTAGGGTGTTTCTTGGTTGTGGGCGGCGGTTCGGGCGAAGTGGATAGTTCTGACATGACGGCGGCGGCGGGTGCGACATCCGCAGTAGTGTCTCCGTGGAATTACCATTTGAAGATCGCGCGGGAGTTGTAGATATGTGTGGTATTTATGAATGCAGCTGGTAGAGCGGCGGATAAGAAGTGAAACGCTATGGGCAGGGAGACAGAGGGAAACTTAGAGAATGTATGAGATGCAGAAGAATTGCGAGGATCGCAAAGGGTGAAGTTTGCTTGTGCTTCACTGACCAAATGAAGAGAAGACAACGTGGCCTGAGCGCCGCGAAGTGAATGTATTTGTCTGTAGCGTCATGTGACTTCCGCCTGTACGACTTGAACTTGAATGTAAGCGCACCGTCACTCACTGAACTTTGTGACTCCGTAACTTCTTTTGTCGTGACCGACTTGAATCTGCGCTAAGACATGCGCCTTCCTTACTGATCGTTTTTGTTCGCTCTTGTCCCCTAAATCCTAGACGAGCACATCCAAACACTCTCCAACATATCGACTCAACATGGTCGACGCCGACTATGCGCACACCTTTCAGTCGTGGAATCACACATTCGACGTGTGTCAAAGCCTCTACGACGATGACGAACTCGAAGAATGTATCTACGCTACCAAGCAGGATCTCGATGACGCGTCCATGCCCCTCTACCATCGCATGAGATATGAACTCCTTCTTTTTGGCTGCCACGGGGATTGGCATGAGGCGAACGACCCTCTGATACGGTGTGAAGCCATTTTCCAGTCGGTATCTACCAACCATAAGGACGACCGCGCTGAAGGCGTCCAGGAGGGCTTGCAAAAATTACGCGAGCTGATCGACGGAGCACGTGTTATTCATGATACGCAGCTGCGCGAGATGGAGGACGACGTGGACATGAGTGACGAATACGAGGAAGATGAGGACGAGGAGAGCGAGGCGTCGGACGAGGAGGCGGACGAGCAGCCGGGCGAGCAGCCGGACGAGGATGTGAAGATGGAAGAAATCGTAGAGGACGACAACAGCGTGAAGCGCACGCCGCTCTCAGAGACAGGCGAAATCGAAGACATGAAGTTGGTGGTGGAGCCCGAGCCCTCGTCCGATTCAAGGTCCGGGTCCGGGGTGAGTCTGCCGACAACCCCGAAGATACAACCCCTCCTAAAAAGAATGTCCACTAAGCGTGTGTGGAAGCTCGGTAGTTAGCTCTCACTAAGATTTAGTAAGAGGTTAACAGTATCCTTTCTACAGAGTATTAGTAAGTAAATAAAGCCTTAAATCTACTAGTATAGTATTCTTAAGGTGTTATAACTATACTACATTATTTCTAGATACTCTAAGATGTTATAGCTATCGCTATTACTATAAAGCTTACGACTACTAACATTATTCTATTAAAACACGTTCTATTTAAAGAATACCTATTAGTCTATAATATTATAATACGCTTTAATATAATAGATAGAATAGTATAGTAGTAGAGGTCTAAATATACTCTATTTAGAGGTCTCTATATACCTAGATCTATTATACTTAGCTAGCTAAGACTACTTATAGATACGTAGTACGATATAAGTAGATCTACCTACCTATAGCCTTAGTTATTACTAACAGTTAGTAGAACCTACTCTATTATCTTAAAGATTATTCTACTACCTTATATTATAGGTATAATAACGCCTAGATAGACTACCGTACTATAGGTATAGGTAGTATAGTTAGCTATAGGTAGACTATTACGTAATAATAGAGTATAGGTTATATAACCGATAGCCTACTCTATATACTTAAGATATATATCGAGAGTAGTAATTATAACGGACCGTATTTACTATACTAACTACTTCTTCCCCTACCTTTATTAACCCTTAGTTTAACCCGATACACATCTTTAGTATTCTACCCCCGTTATACTCTCCTACTTAATTCTATACTCTTCTCGTAGTATACTAATAGCCTATAATGCCTATAACGACTAGCTAAAGTTAGGCTTAGTAAGAGTCTTCTTAGACTCTAAGTATACTACTTTATAAATTAATATTAAAGTACCTAAAAAACTGATTTAATTAAGATTAAAATATACTAGTAAATAGACTATTACTAATAATATAAATAAAGTATAATAATATAATAATATAGTATTATAGCGGTATAGGTATTTAAAGTATTAAGTTAGACTCTAAATAGTTAGTATCCTACTATTAGTCTACTCCTTTATACTTATCTTTAGTCTCTTTCGATAACTATCTATAATATTAATATCCCTATACTAATCGCCCTAGCTAATGTTTACTATAGTATATATATTATTACTATTTACCTTAATAAGTATAAGGATCTTATCTAACTAACTAGTATAGCTAAGCTACCTAATCTAGTTCTTATACTAATAAAAGACTAGGTCTAGCTACTCTAAATCTAATAACTCTAGTAGATCTAATAGTATTCTTACTAGACTTAAATATACTCTATTACTAGACGTCCTATTTATAAGATATAGTAGTAGTAGGCCGTAGGTATAGTACCTTATATAGGTTACCTTAGCGCGACCGGCCGTCTATAAAAGCGTACTTCTTTATATATCTATATAGAAACGATATCGACTATTATACTAACTTTCCTACTACTACCTTTACTTATAACCTTATAATTATGAATATTAACCTCTACTATTATCTATCTAAGGCTACCTTAGTAGAGCTAATTACTCCGTAATATACGACCTTAGTATTCTTTAGTTATATATTTATATAGTATTATCCGCCTATTAGTAGTATAGGCGTAGATACTAGTAATACTAGTAGATAGATATTCGCGTTTACTATAATACTATTACCTATTTATAATAAACCTTTATAGCTAGTCTACTTCTTATTCTTAGCTACTACTATCTAGCTAAATATCTCTTAATTAGAAGTAACTATATTAAGTATACTATTATAGATTATATTAGACTAAGTAGTAAGAACTAGTATAATAATAGGAATATAGTAGGTTACTTTATCGCGTATAGTCTAATAGTAATACTCTCTCTAGTATTAAGTATAGAACTTCTATATATAGGTCTACCTATTTATAATACTCGAAGTATAGTTACTATCTATCTCTATCTACTCTACCTCTACTAGTATCCTTATAAGCTCTTAGTTAGTAGCTATATTATAGACTCCTAGAGATATAAGCCGGACTCTCGAAGTAGAAGTATTATAGACTCTCGATATATTAGTAGTAGTAGCGGTAGTAATAATAGGTTCTAACTCTCTATTAACATCCTCTATAGTAACATCCCTTATAACTATAGTTACTTTAATAGTAAGCGACTACTTATCTTAGATATACTACTCTCTTAGATACTCGATAAGTACTAATAGGCGGATAATACTATATAAATATATAACTAAAGAATACTAAGGTCGTATTTTACGGACAAATAAGCTCTACTAAGGTAGAATTAGATAGATAATAGTAGAGGTTAATCTTTATAATTATAAGGCTATAAGGAAAGATATAAGTAGGAAATTTAATATAATAATTTAAGATATACCTCGAATATCTATAGCTATTCCTTAATAATACTAATAGGCGGATAATACTATATAAATATATAACTGAAGAATACTAAGGTCGTATATTACGGAGTAATTAGCTCTACTAAGGTAGCCTTAGATAGATAATAGTAGAGGTTAATCTTTATAATTATAAGGCTATAAGGAAAGGTATTAGTAGGAAAGTTAGTATAATAATCGATATTGTTTCTATATAGATATATAAAGAAGTACGCTTTTATAGACGGCCGGTCGCGCTAAGGTAACCTACGTAAGGTGTTATACCTACGGCCTACTAGTACTAAGTATACTAATAGAGTAAATAAGCCTAGGATCTAATTACACTCTATAAGTCCGAAGTATCTAGCTAATAGTAGCTTACGTATAAGTATATAGTTCTTCTCTTTATCTATACTATAATTAAGGAAGGTGTTAGCCTTAGTAATAGCTTTATCTATAGTATCTAATATAATATACTTAAGATCTACTTATATTATCTTTAAAAGATTACTAATATATCTTAGACTCTATTATACTAAGTATATAAACATAGTAGGGTACGCGGCTACGGTAGTAATAATACCCTCTAGCTCTAGTATAGTAACAACCTCCTTTTAAACAGCTAGTACTAACTTTGTATATAGTGCTTAACTACCGCTATAGCCGATAAGCCCTACTGTTATAGTAGTAGTCTTTATATACTTAGAAATCTTACTAGTACTAGTATTAACATACGGTAGAGCGGTCGATAAAGGCATATCTACTATATAATAAGTAGTCGGTTTTATAACGCGATACGGCCGTAAGGAGCCTAGTAGTGAAGGCATAATAATACACCTTAAAAAGATGATACCGACGATTAAGAACAACACGAGAGGAGACGACGCGGCCACGAAAGCATACTGTGATCTACCTACCAAGATTAGGTGAGGAGCTGACGCCTGAGATTCCCTACGCTTGGCGGACATTCTTTTTGGGAGGGGTTGTATCTGCCGATCCTTCCCGCCTTCCAGCATCGGAGCTCGACTTCGAAGAACAAGCCAAGCCAGCACCTGAGCTCAGCTTCGACGAACAAGCTAAACAAGCCGAATCGACCACGCCGCCATCTCGCTGGAAACGCTTCAGATCATTGAGTGCTAAGGTGATATCCAAGATCAGCAACGCAGTCAAAACAGAGCCGTGGACGGGACCAGAGCCAGAAGTATCGGAAGGACCTTCGAGAAAGCCTGGGATCTTGTGTCTTTGATTGGGAAACCTTGCATCTTCTGATGAGGGCTAGATCTGCTATTCTCTCAGCACAGCTGCATCGAGATTTTATCCAGCCTCTCCTGCCCGTCGAGAACCTCCTCGTCGTGCCACCCATTGCTCAACCCATTGGCATCATGCCCGTTCACCTTGACTTCCGCTCCACCGGCCTCTGGAGCCCTCCAAATCATCGCCGCCGCTGGGTGGTCCTCGCATGGCTCTCGCTGTCCTTTAGTCTCGGTCAGATTCTCGCGATAAGTTCCGCCAGGAACCGCATAATCGTTCCAAAAGATCCCTCGCCGTTGAAGTTCGGGGATCAGAAGTTCGATCACGTCGGTGAAAGTGCCGGGCATGAGGGCGTAGGCCTAGAGAAGTGTTAGATTCCGTGGTATTTGACGCGGCGGATTCACTCACAATGTTGAAACCATCCACGTCTCCTTCTCTCACCCAACGCTCCATCTCGTCGGCGACTGTTTCGGGTGTGCCGACGCTTGTTGCTCCCAGACCACCGACTGCAAATCAAAATCCAGTCAGAAAAGGCTGCAAACATCGAGTCTCATCAAATCAAGGACACTTACCCATGATATGCTGTGCCAGCGTCTTCTTCGTCCACTTCCCCCCATTAACATCCGGCGCCGTCCTGATCAAGTTCTTAATGTACCCCTGGATAGCATTGCTCTTGACATACCTCAACTCCTCGTCCTCCCCATAAGGCGTCATATCGACACCTGTCCAGCCTCCGAACAATGCCAACGCTCCCTCATAATCACCATACTGCATCATATCCTTGTATTTGGCGTCCGCTTCTTCCTGTGTACGTCCTAGAATCGGACAGAACTTAGCCAGAACTTGGAGACCCGTCGGATCCCGTCCATTCTTTACCATCTGAGCCCGTACATCCGCCACGGAGTCTTTCAAGCCCGCGGGGCTGTGCGTCGACACGAAGATTGCTTCGGCGTGTCTGGCGGCGAACGCTCGTCCTGCGGTGCTGGTACCTGCCTGCATGATAACGGGCGTCCGCTGGGGCGAAGGTTGGCAGATGTGCGGGCCGGGGACAGTGAAGTACTTCCCCTTGTGGCTGATTTCCCGCACTAGGTTAGGGTCTGTGTATACGGCGGTCTTGCGGTCGAGTTTGACGGCGTCAGAACGCCAGGACGAGTTCCAGAGTTTGTAGACGACGTCCATGTATTCTTCGCAGATGGCATAGCGCTCGTCGTGTTCGGGCTGGTCCTGGCCATTCGTTAGGTTGCGGGCTGCACTGTTGAGATAGCCGGTTACGACGTTCCAGCCCACTCTGGGACAGTTGTTAGTTTGTGGTGTGTTGTGTTGTGCTGACAAGGGTGACGGAAGATTTACCGGCCTCCAGTGAGATGGTCTACGGTGCTCAATCGTCGGGCTAAGTGGTATGGTTGTTCGTAGGATGTTGAGATGGTGCAGCCAAACCCTAAGCTCTCCGTTGCGGCTGCCATGGCAGGCACAAGCGACAAGGGCTCATTGACTGGCCATTGAGCTCCGGATTTTGCAGCGTGCGAGATTGTGTTGCCATAGACGTCGTAGCCACCAAGGACGTCTGCAATGAACATGCCATGGAATTTGCCCTTTTCTAGTTGCTGGGCCAGGTTGATCCAGTGCTTGACCGAGTTGAAGTCTGAAGAACGATCGTCGGGGTGCTTCCAGAGGCCGGGACTTTGGTGACCGGAGCCTGAGACATGGTCAGCTAAATGCACTGTGAAGATAGATGTTAGACTCTTGTGTCGATCTCGAGGACATACACATTTCAACGAAGGCATTAAGCACAAGTCGCTTCTTGGGCCGGCCCTCGCCGTTGATAGCCACATTTCGAGATCCGGTTACCATTCTGCAGGTCACAAAACTTTCCAATGGGATGAAAAATAAGATGTAGACATTTTTGGAAGACACTTTTTAGTTTGCCTGCACCTGTCTCATCTGCAGGCGATATGGTGCAATGTAGAGCGGGGCCCGGCAATATGGCGTGCTCGTGTTATCGGTACGTCGGCTGAGACACCTTGTCTCTAGTGAGCAACATCGGACTTGCGAGTCTCAACAACAATTAACCACACGTCGGTTGTGCCGAACATGCTATTCGTTTTGCAGGTGATGGCAAACTAGGGCTTGATGAAGATGAGACAAGCCACATCCACCATGGGCTTGGCCATCGGATAAACTCGTGTGGATCTCTCAGACGACTCACGAAGACTCATCCAAGGTCATAGTAACAACTTGGCATCCGATTACTTTTCAGACTTCGACCAAGGGAATGCTGCTCTTGAGTCCACACTGAGTGGTGTTGAATGACCATGGCGACTCAAGTCATCACGCTCAGCGATTTGGCCACCGCCAACTCCACACAGCCAAGGCCACTCCATGCAGACAATCATCAACAATCATTACAGCAGCAGCAATCGTCCCAGCCGCGACCATCGAGACAAGGGAGTAACAATGCATCAATCACAGCTAATTCACCAGAAAGCCAACCTGCTCCCAACGTCCAAACCATCGACGACCAAACATCACGCCTCCCCTTCCGCCGCCTGATGCTAGTCTACGCCTGTCTCGCAACCGCCTACTTCACATCCACCCTCGACATCAACGCCGTCGCAACCGCTCTCCCAGTAATCGGAAACTCACTCAACGCAGGTCCGATAACATGGGCCGGCACAGCCTATCTCATGGGCCAAGCCGCCTGCCAACCGCTCTACGGCAGACTGTCTGACGTTTTTGGTCGCAAACTGATCCTGATGCTCTCTCTCGGCTTCATCGTCTTCGGCGGTCTGCTCTGCGGTTTCGCCCAAACGCCCACATGGCTGTACATCTGCCGAGCTATCAGCGGCGTTGGAGGCGGCGGTGTTAGCTCCGTCGTGCAGATTGTTGTCAGTGATCTGGTGAGTATGCGGGATCGCGGCAAGTACCAGGGACTCTTGAGCACGGCTATCGGGCTGGGTTCGTGTACTGGGCCTTTCATTGCCGCTGAGATGTTGCGCAGAGGTGGAGAGGCTTGGAGGTGGATTTTCTGGATGCCGCCGATCATGGCGAGTGCCTGTCTGGTGTGCATGTATTTCTTGCTGCCGCTGAAGCCGGTGACGGGAAGTTGGAGTGATAAGCTGAGGAAGATCGATTGGGCTGGCTTGGTATTGGTTGTGACGGCTATGGTATTTCTCCTGGTGAGTGGTGTATCGTGACTTGCTATGATGAAAAGCTGACAGTAATGGACCAGCTCCCGATCAACTCCGGCGGTTCGACATGGCCTTGGAACAGCGCGATGGTCATATCGATGTTGTGCATCGGCGCCATCAGCTGGCTTCTCTTCTTCATTGTCCAGAAACGCCTGGCCAAAATCCCAATCATCCCAATGCACTTGTTCACGCAACGATCGACTTTAATCCTTCTCCTCCAGGCTCCAGCCTACGACTTCGTCTGGCAGGTCGATCTGTATTTCTTGCCTTTGTACTTCCAAGACGTACGTGGATATACAGCGCTGCAGACGGCTACGCTCTTGTTGCCATTGTTGGTGACTCTCAGCGTTGCTGGTGCAGTTTCTGGTCCGTTGATGACAAAGTTTGCAAGGTATCTTCCTTCCTCGCATCGACTTGCGTTTGCTCCAATACTGACGTCTCTGTAGATATGGACCGGTACTGTGGATTGGATTCGCCTTTTGGCTGCTCGGAGTTGGACTGAAAGTCAACTTTTCACGCACAATTCCTGTTTGGGCAGAGGTCTTGACGCTGATCGTCGAAGGCATAGGCATTGGCTTCGTCCACCAGCCTGGTAAGCTCAAAACCCTGGTGCTTCAAAATTGTCAGCACTGTACTGACAATCTCACAGCCCTCGTCGCGTTACAAGCTCTCTGCAAACCCCAGGACCGCGCTGTCGCAACATCCACCCGTAACTTGATGAGGATGCTGGGAGCCGTAACCGGTCTTGCAACGAGCACAGCAGTACAATACGCAGTCACCAACTCTGCGCTTCCCAGCGGCACCGAGCTCTCGGCCGATGGTCTGGCCGAAGCAAAGATGAAAGGCATAAGGGCTGTTTTCATCATCATGGTCCCGCTGATCGCGATGTGCGGTCTCAGTTGCTTCTTTGTTCCCAACACTACACTCCTGGGCGATGAGAGGCAAGTCGTCGAGAGAGAAGTGCCGGCGAGGCGCGAGTGAACAAGATGGGAAGTGGTTGATGTGAAGTGGTTGCTTCTTCTTCGGACATTAGATCTGCCGTGAGCGTATGTATACATGTAGTACAGAATATAGAGAGGAGTGGTATAGTACAGACCAAGTTCCTGTTGTCCTCTCAGTCGTGACGCGTTATTTATCCCATGTCCCAGCCAACGCCTTGGAGTATGTTGTTGTACAAGACTAGCATGTCCTTCGCGATCGGTCCACTATCCTGATCCGGGATCCGCTAGGTCTTTCTTCGCACCATGCTAGAGCAGGCAGCTCGGGAGTCTTCTTGCCACTGAAAGCGCCCAATAGCCAATCAGTGACACTCACCACTCTCGTCTTGTCCCAATTGCCGCCCTGCTCGGTGTGTTCAATCGTGTGCTTCGCAATCCGCCCTTGCTCATCAAATTCAAAGATGAATATGCCACAGAACTCTTCGGCTTCATCTTCATGAACGTCGCCGTTGCGAGTGCCAGAAATGAAGTTCTTGATCTTGTCCATCGGATCCTTCGCTCGGATCCCGACACCTCGGTATATGCCGCCTGTGCCATCGCGGTGTTCTGTTTTGCCGCATGTCTTCCATTTTACAATGAGCTTCTCCTCCCTGTTTGCGTGTGGTACTGAGCTGCCGCCGTGGCGCACCATCCGTTCAGATAGGATCGTGAGCTTCACGTTGCCGACTAGCGGCATGCGCCCCCAGGCGACAGGTGCTGTCCATAGTGCGGCGACATATGCTATCCTTCCAGAGACGGTCGGAAGATGTGGATGGGTCGAAGGGAATAGGTGAAGGGTGATGCGAGGTGAGAGCGTCTCTGAGGGGAGCGGCGTTTGCAGAAGCGTTGGAAGGTTTTCGTGGAGTGTCTTGATAGCTGTATTGATCAGTATGAGAAACAAGACTGTAAGAAAGTAGCCAAACCTACTCTTCCCAAGCTGTAAAGTCCGCTCGTCTGGCGGCTTGTTGTCACTGCCGCCGCCGCTCGGGTCTGGCAAGCCTCGTGGTGCGCTGCTAGAAAACCATACTTCGCGATTGAGCTGGTCTAGATCGTGGACCCGGGCAAAGCAGCGACAGTTGCGCAAGCAGGCTGGTGGGTTGCTGCAATCAGCTGTTGCGAGTCTGGCAGCGCTCGCTATGGCGCTGCCATTGTTTGCGCGGAAAATGCGTGACGGCAAGAGCGTGCGCATCAGCCCAGGGCGCATCATGTGGCGGGTTTAGCAGTCATGGAGTCGCCTGGGGTCAATCTTCGGTGATGAGGTGTTTGGAGGTGATGCATGAGTGTGAGTTGCTTCACTTGCGTCTCCGCAGTGGTGTAAAGTCTAAGTATAGAAGACGAACGAATGACGTACCTCCGTATATGCCAAGGTTTGTTGAATACAGAGTCTCTCATTGGTACCAGCATGTGTAAATATTCGAAAGATGCTGATAATACTGCTTGACCCGGTGAGATACTACATTCTATTCTCTAGGTCATGATGATCTCGCCGGCATAGGACTGATCTCGATACACGGAAGTGGCTGATATGAGATCGGGGTTGACGGAGAAAAACGATGAAGTATATGATGTGATATTTCGTTCATGTGATCGAATGCAGCATGTCTGGTCCTGGGACTTTGTTTCACTCGTCACCACTGTCTTCCACATCCGTTCCATCGGCTCCACCACCACCGCCCTCAGCCTTCTTCGCCTTTTCTTTCGCCTTCCTCTTGACCTTCTTCTCACGATTCCTACGCGTCCGCTTCTCCTTCTCGGCTTCTTCCTTGGCGTCCTTGGCCTTTAAAGCGGCCTCCTGCTTCGCCTTCGCTGCTTCAGCCTTGGATCGAATTTTGATCCTCAGCTTTTTACCAGCTCGTTTCCGTTTCGATGGAGCTTCGATTTGGCCCAGTTTAGAAAAGCCTGCAGGAGCCTGCTGAGCTAATGCAATTCGTGCTTCTCTCGAAACTTGTGAAGGAGGAATGTGTAGGACTCTCCAATCATAAGCACTGCCCGGCCAGGGTGAGTTGGAAAGTTCCAGGATTTGCTCGCCAGTAAGCGCAGCTGCCTCGTACGTAGTGCGCAATTCCTCACTTGGTGCATCTGTGAAATGGTAACTCCGTGGTCTACTCGGCCGCAAGAATCCCCTTGTGGCCGCATCTACTGATGGCGAACGGATCCTGATTTTTTGCGCTGACGGTTGGGGTTCGGCCTCGCCTGCTGTGGGTGCTGATTTCGAAGGGGCGAAAAGCTGGAACATCATTTCTTCGTCTTCGTCTTCGTCCTGGTTCGCGGGCTCCGTAGACGCGTCGTCCATTTGCACATCTTTCGTGGCAAATTGAAGTGTGTTCAGGCTTCGTAATCTTTGCAGTGCTTCGTCGTCTGAAGGTGGTGAAGGCGAGGCTGAGGCAGAACGGAGTTCTGAGCGTGTGACGGCGCGTTCCATGGCTTAATTGCGAACGGACTGGTCTATCTTTGATGCTTGCAGCACTGCCAATAGAGAGGCCGGCGTTTGTCGATTAAGGCCGGGTGGTGATAGTTTTCAGAGTGCAGTCCAACGTTCGTGGTTCTCCAATTTCGGCGAGAGAATGTCGGCCTCTCCAGGTCTTCAGAGCGGTCTTTAAATTATGGCAGAAGGATTTCTCGGATGCTTCTCCATTCGCCAATGTCGATACAAACTACTGGTCATTCAAGAGATGGGATCGTGAAGTTATGTCGCAAAGATGGGTGGCCATCGATAGTCGCAAATTCACAGTGATCTTCCGCTGGCCGCGGCTTCATCCGAGAAGTGGATTATAATCCGAGTTAGGGTTGGGGTAAATCAAACAACCATCGAAACTGACATTGTCAAGTATTACAGAGCTTTGAGATAGTCGACCGAGGAAACAAATCATCGGATGCACTGTAGATAGGCCAATCTTCATGTTTTACATGATTTGAGGCGGGATTTGGGACATCACGGTCGTTATCGCTCCATTGTGACACGGCAACCCGTTATAAGACTGGACAGTGACCTCAGTGTTTTTCTACCTGCTCATACAGGCCATAGCTTTTGCACAGTATTGAGTACCTAGGTAAGTTCACTCATCGACCGGCAACGAACCCCTTTCGTTTTTTGGACGTCTGCTCAGTCTCACGGTCATTAAGTCAACTTGCATGTCTACAGCTTCGAAGGTACCACCTCCTTCCTGGGCCCCATGAACCCGAACAAATATCCAGCAATCTTCCGCATCTGGATCTCCTCACTCCCCTCGGTAATGCGATACCTCCTGTGGTGCCTCCAAATGTGCTCGAACTGACAATGCCGGCTGTAACCCCAGCCGCCGTGGACCTGTATCGCACGGTCGGCCGCCTCAGTACACAGCCGGTTGGCCCAGTAGTTACACATGCTGACTTTGTCGCCCAGTTTCGCTTCGACCTCGACGTGGTCCATGCGATCCATGTCGGTGGCGGTCTTGCGGATGAGCAGGCGCAACATTTCACACTGGGTTGCGAGCTCGACGAGTGGGAATTGTATTGCTTGGTTCGTGGCGAGTGGCTTGCCGAATGGCCTTCGCTTGCCGGCGTAGGCGATGCTTTGTTCGACGCAGTATACTGCTGCACCCAGAGAGGATGCGGCTTGACGGATACGGTTTTCGTGCACGAAGGCTTGAGCGACGGCTAGTCCGCCACCTAAAGGTCCGATGATGGCACTCGATGGCACGCGCACATCGGTCAGAGACACAGTTGCGTGGTCGGTGGGCATGTTCAACGTCCACTGTAGGAGATTGTCAGAGCTATCTCACGAAGGGTAGCGTGCCCCAACGAGAGACCATTATCGGAGAAGAGCCCTCTCACTGGTGAAGGCACGTTTCGGATGTACCAAGGCCGATGGTATTCCCACAAAGGATCACCAAGATTGAACTCACCTCGTAACTCTCAACTTTGATGCCAGGAGTATGGCGAGGCACATTGAAGCAAGTGATGCCCTTTGGATCGCCATTCTTCCCACCTGTCCGGGCGAATATAAAGCAGTTAGTCGCCTTGTGCATGCCTGTCTGCCACATCTTTGCACCATTGATGACCCAAGTATCGTCCGCTTGCTTCTCAGCATGCGTCTCCATGTGCGTCGCATCGCTACCATGACCTGGCTCTGTCAAACCGAAAGTAATCCTCACTTTTCTCTGCAGCCGTCCCTCAATCAATTCTCGCTTCTGCTCCGGGCTCCCGAAATGTTGCACCATGATCACGTCCGGGAAGTTGCCAACGATCGAGTGCTCGTTCTGCAGGTCATTGAACAGTCCAAGACCTTTACTCGCGAGGTGTTCTCGTATGACCGCCATCCAGAGGTTTGCGCCCCGACCGCTTGACTCGTTCTGCCCTCCATACTGCTTGGGCAAGCTGAAGCGCCAGAAGCCTGCTTCGTCGGCGCGTCGCGTGCATTCTACGAGCAATTCTTCCCATTCTTCGCGAGGGAGTCCATCGTTGTCCCAGTCTGTTCGGCTGTGCTCTCGGCGGTGGTCGAAGAAGCGATTGTTGTCGTCTTGGTCTTGCAGGGGCTGGATGTCGCTCTTGATGAAGGCGTCAAGCTTCTCGAGGTGTTCGACGAGACCGGTCGGGAGGTCGAAGTTCATATTTGCCATGGCTGGAGCTATGGTATGAGAGAGTGAGTGAAAGTTTCGGCTTACCGTTCCGCAGGTCTGTTTCTACTTGTACGCTGTATATCCTTGGAGTCGCTTGTGTTTAGACGCCTTGCCTCGGTCGGAAATAAGAAGGTGGAAGTGAAGGCTTGCGGGGAACCTTGTCCTTCCTCCATTTACGCTGAAGTTTGTCGAATGAGCATCGCACTGCTACTGGCATCTTTATAGCATACGAAAGACGCTGATATTACCGCTTACTGGCCTGTGATTCAGCGAGATACCAGTATCTTTAGATCACTCTCTCACTGGCATAGAGTGAGACTCGGCACACGAAGGTCGCTGATACCACCATCAAATCGACATACTTTAGCATGAGGAAGTCACGAAAGCTTGAGCCAATGACGAGGCACCATCAGTGTTTGGTTTGGTTTGGAGCGCGCGCAGTGTTGGACTTCATTTCACTTCGATCTGAGCAAAACACATCGACATACCCAATTACGTCGAATCAACATCAACAAGAGCTCTAAGTCCAAGCTGACGACTAGCATAACAAATATGGCCACCCGCGAGCTCCGCCACCTCATCGAGGACCTCGAGGAAGAAACCTGGCAAGTCCTACAACGGTCTGATTCTGGCTCCGCCATAATGCCCTACCTCGCGCCGGATTGCGTTATGCAGTTCCCACTCGGCGTGAAAGTCACCCGCGACACTGTTCCTTCAGTACGAGACGTCCTTCACTCTCCAGGCTTCGTGCCATGGAAGAGCTACCGCATGTCAAAGATCGATGTTACGCCTGTGGGAAAGGACGGGGCGGTTATCAGCTACCTGGTCCAGGCGACGCGCGTGGCGGCAGATCCGAAGGACGAAGACGTGACCTTTGAAGCGCTGTGCTCCTCAGTGTGGAGGATGAGTGATGACGGGGAGTTCAAGATGTGCTTTCATCAACAGTCGCTGACGACCTGAGGGAGGGAGCGTGGACGAGTGCGAGTCGTCAAGAAGTTCATGTGCCAGCATACGCTAACGATTCAATGAAGACGGATGATGAAAGATATCAGAATGGACTCTCACCGGCAAACTTTGCCGTGATTTGAAGGGTGATCAGTTGAAGGAGCCAAAGGAAAGGAAGGAGAACGCGAATTGAGGTGGCAGTCGGCGTAGATCTCATGCTCGACTGATTTTCTTTTGCTTGAGTGTCACTCTGTAAGCCAGATTTCGCGCACGTGCTGCTACCCTATCGCTCCTTCCTCCTCAGTGGCCTCCTGCCCGCTGAGAAACAACAGACCGCCGCCTTCCTCACCCGATTGAGCTGATCAACTTCGTGCTCTCAACTTCTCTCTTCACTCCTTAACCTCACCCAGAGCTTCCTCGCCTCACCACCACCCACACAACCTGCCGTCGCTGTGCCTCTTCACAATGGAGTCGCGCGAAGTGAATGAAATCATCGTCAAACTACTCGCGGCCACTGAGAAAATCAGCCGCCGCGAGAAAGACGAGATCCTGCATCTCGTCGGCAGACTGAGCGGCGCCGCTACACGCGAGCGCGCAAAGATGCTTGGCGAGATGCACCATCTCGAGAAAAAGATGAGACTGCTGCAGGACGAGGTCAGACGCCTCGACCTTCAGAACCCGCCACTCCGCCGCGGCCGGGTAAGTCAACATCACATCCCACTCACTGGTGACACAACAGTGGCTAACAATGTCGCAGCATGCCGTTGCTCATGATCGCCCGAACGATGACCTCCTCCAAGCGCCCCACCACAGCACGACGCCTCTACTCAACTACGGGCCCGACGAGAGCAGCGTGCCTCCTGTACCGGCTGCGACCGCGGTTCCATCACTCAATCGAGCCGAGTTTGGTCACTTCAACGAGGCTCGGTTGCTGGCTATTGCCGCGTCCCCAGCAAGCGACGACGACAACGGCCGCTCCGATTCACGCACACCTGTACCACCGCCACCGTCCTCCACC
The DNA here is from genome assembly GCA_003614995.1 of Cladosporium phlei. Taxonomy (NCBI): domain Eukaryota; kingdom Fungi; phylum Ascomycota; class Dothideomycetes; order Cladosporiales; family Cladosporiaceae; genus Cladosporium; species Cladosporium phlei. The sequence goes on along the minus strand of QZFA01000282.1, from coordinate 11,128 downwards.
AATGCGAACACTCAGCCCCTCGGCACTCGTGGAGCATCCCGTGAGCTGTCCACGGAGATCGGCCAGAAGCGGAAGAGTCCCGATTCGCCGGTCTCCAACGACACGGCGTCGGACAAGAGGATTAAAGAAGAAGGCTTCTGGTGAGATCCAAGTGGCCGGCGCATGGCGATGGGGCCCGATGGATTAATGGTATGGCTTCAGACTGTTTCGAACGTAGCTATCAATGGAAAATGCCGCTTGACCCGACTCAATCATCACTTCATGATGCCTAGATTTGTAGGTTGATGAGTATCTCACTGGCACCTGCCTACTTATAATATACGAAAGCTGATGGTACTGCTTCATGTGAATGCCTGGACCAGTGACATGCCACAATCTCTCCTCTAAGTTGTGTTAGTACTTCGTTAATAAAATAGCAATTTGGATATACGAGGGTTGCTGATACCAGATACCACCACTGTGTCAACATCATGAACTGATAATGGATAGACTTACCAATTCATGCGCAACGGTATGGAAATCGACAAACGTTGCTGATGTGGTAGTATAAGCACATAATTCCGCCTTCGCGCCACCCAGAGATGCTGATCGATATCTGCGGTCTTCTTGCACAGAGGTTTTCCATGTGTGGTAGCATCGAAGACTTCCGTATGTAATTCGGCCTATGATGTGCGACTAAGAGATGTTGATCGATGCGTGCGGTTTTCTTACACAGAGATTTTCACAAGTGGTAGTGTCTAAGACATCCGCACATGACTTGGAGCAGCATATAATCGCGGAGATTAGAAGCATGATCAAACATTGAGATACAACCCTGAGAGAAACACCTGTCAGTTCCTGAATTCATGTCTCTACGGCACCCGATGTCGACCTGGAACAGCTCGAACTCCTAAGGTGTTACCTCCAGCTTGAAGAAGAATATGTCAAACTAAACGTAGAGCTCCCAGCGTCAGCGTGGTGTTGAGACGACACGGGTGTTTTGAGGTAGTACGACGTACGACTTCGGCGTTTCCCGATCACTGTAGTCAGACGTTCTCATTGTTGAACACAAAAGACGTGTCTGGATGAAAGTCTTTTCTTCGCGAGTCGGGTCTGGTTTGGTGTTTGTATGTATGTAAGGCTAGCGACTGAACTGATCGTTTGATAGTCCTTTAGCATTCGTGCTGAAGAAGTGTCGTGACTACAAATCCGCTTTCTGATAGCGTAAGTGTTTTGATGGAAAAGATTAGAAAGATGGCCATTCCATCTCCGAACTTCCGTATGTGTAAAGATTTGTTGAATAGACAATCTCGCTAGCACTTACGAGTGAACAGTATGATAGAGCTGCTGATGCTACTGCTTCCTGAGGTTTGATTTCGTAAGATGGTTCCTGAGATCTCATCTGGAAGATTATGTCAAAGTCTCGCTGGTACAAGAACGATTTCAATATGCGGAAGTCACTGATACCATAGTGAATATCAACAGACTTTAGCATGAAGTGAGCAAGCAGGCTGGCCACCTTGAGGCCACCTTTTGTCAGCCAGGCCGACCCCGGAGGCCGTAATAGGTCCGAAGCGGCTATCGCACCCCAGCGCAAGTGGTTGAGAAGCAGTGCGGACGGCGAGTTTCCAGCTCGTGACAGCGTCAAAACCGCAGCAACGAAGCGTGTCTGCGTAGTGAGTCGAAGCAGGAGAGAGCCAGATGTTTACCGAGCAAGTCAATATCCATATTGCTCGGTCTAAGAGAAGTAACCGGGGCGCTCGAGGCACGAAAACAGATCGGGGCACCCCAAGGTGAGGGGTCCGGAGAAGACAGGGCCCTTTTGGAGCAGCGCATCCCGCTAGGACTATGATTTAGCGCGTGTCTGCGGGATGACATGGAGCACGAGGAAACGCATAGCGGCGGTGTTTTTGGAGCAGCACGAGCAGATGTTGTTGGTTGTTGGGCCGCCCAGCAATCAAATCGGCCGCCACCACACGGAAGCACATGAGTTGTGATCCGCTTGGCCTAAACAATAACGTCACCGAAATAGCCATAGGCCAAAGCTCGCTCAGCCCGCCCCGCCGTGCGTTGTGTGCCCCTCCAAGAAAAAGCTCAAACATCTCCCACCCTCTCTGAGTCTCGCGCACCCAAACCATCACCACCCATCCATCAAACAACAACAAACCTCACCCACACACACTCCAACAAACAGCAAACATGGTCGTCAAGGTAAGAGAGCGGGAATCGGATAATACAATCATCGGCATCAGCTGATCGTTCGCCACAGGTCGGTATCAATGGTTTCGGCCGCATTGGTCGCATCGTCTTCCGCAACGCGTATGTTCATCAATACTATATGACAATCGAGGGAGCACAAGCTGACATTGCGCAGCGTCGAGCACCAGGACATCGACATCGTCTCGGTCAACGACCCTTTCATTGAGCCCGAGTACGCCGTAAGTATCCGCTTCATTCACTTGCACCGGTCGCTCCTGCTCACTTTCATCCGCAGGCCTACATGCTCAAGTATGACTCCACCCACGGTGTCTTCAAGGGCGACATCGAGGTTTCCGGCAAGGACCTCATCGTCAACGGCAAGACCATCACCTTCTACACCGAGCGTGACCCCGCCAACATCCCCTGGGCCGAGAAGGGCGCCGAGTACGTCGTCGAGTCCACCGGTGTCTTCACCACCAACGAGAAGGCCTCCGCCCACTTGAAGGGTGGCGCCAAGAAGGTCATCATCTCCGCTCCCTCTGCCGACGCTCCCATGTTCGTCATGGGCGTCAACGAGAAGACCTACAAGTCCGACATCCCCGTCCTCTCCAACGCCTCTTGCACCACCAACTGCCTGGCTCCCCTCGCCAAGGTCATCCACGACAAGTACACCATCGTCGAGGGCCTCATGACCACCATCCACTCCTACACCGCCACCCAGAAGACTGTCGACGGTCCCTCCGGCAAGGACTGGCGCGGTGGCCGCGCCGCTGCCCAGAACATCATCCCCTCTGCCACCGGTGCCGCCAAGGCTGTCGGCAAGGTCATCCCCGAGCTTAACGGCAAGCTCACCGGCATGGCCATGCGTGTCCCCACCGCCAACGTCTCCGTTGTCGACCTCACCTGCCGCATCGAGAAGGGTGCCTCTTACGAGGACATCAAGAAGACCATCAAGGACGCCTCCAACGGCGAGCTCAAGGGTATGTGGACTGTGTTCCCCGCTCTCTTCTGCGCATGCGAAGCTGACGTTTACCCCAGGAATCCTCGCTTACACCGAGGACGAGATTGTCTCCTCCGACCTGAACGGCCACCCCGCCTCCTCCATCTTCGATGCTAAGGCAGGCATCGCCCTCAACGAGAACTTCATCAAGCTGGTCTCCTGGTACGATAACGAAGTGAGGACGAATTCCCTGACCTTCCTGGTCATCACTATAATTATCTGGGATGTTTTGCTAACTTTTTGGTATAGTGGGGCTACTCCCGCCGTGTCCTGGACCTCGTGTCCTACATCGCCAAGGTTGACGGTGCCCACTAGATGCGCCACACCGGCCACTAGGTGCGAGCCTGGTTGACGAACTCCCACGATGGATGGATATTATTCCAAGGCAGCAGTTATGATCATGCATGAATAGAGGAAATTTCAAAAATGGAACACTTTACCTCACACATCTTTCCAATCACTCTCAACACCACATTACCGCAGCGCATCATCTCACTGGTGTTGTAAAATGTTCACGGCTTCGAGGCTGATGGTCGTACGTCAAGAGTCAGGTCTCAATGCTTAGGATCTCCTGTTGTGAGCTCCTTTCTCGCCAACGCATGCTTCGGCGACATTGGGCACACTCCCATCCATGCGACCAAAGGCGTCTTGTTTGGAACGCACACAAGCACACAACATCAATTGGTGATATCATCACCTCTGTCCTCAAGCTCGGACACCATGTCGCAGGAGAACGACTACATTCCATAACGCTAAGAATGTCGGAGGCTTGAATTATTTTCTGACTCGTTCATTTCAACTATAGAAAGATCACCTAAAGCTGAAGAAGACTAATAGTAGGGAGGAGGAAAAGGAGGGAATGAAAACTTTACATGCTTTTTTAGTTAAGGACAAACTGATGTTTTTACCGTTAAGCCGGATGTGACGATAGGTGTCAGAGATGGGAGCAACGTGAAGAGCTTTTTCACGGATAGGTAACTCTCTTTTTTCTCCTTTTCGCTATCGATGCTGCTGCTGCTGCTACTATCGCCTCTGTTCTCAAGCGTGCTTTTTCACGGATAGGTAACTCTCTTTCTTCTCCTTTTCGCTCTCGATGCTGCTGCTGCTGCTACTCTCGCCTCTGTTCTCAAGCGCGGCTACCTATCGCCGCAGAGACATCATTACTATTAATGACCAATTCTCTTTCCTTCGTTATCTCCGCTCTCATCGCTACTCTTCCTACCGTGTATCTACCATCACCTTCATTTATAAGCGTAACCACCATTAGCTGCAGAGACTACCGTCATCGCACTATTTCGCACAGCCTCCGCCCTTACGCATCCTCTCTTCTCTCTCTTCTCTCTAAACGGTGCTGCTGCCATCCTCTCTGTCATTAAGCGCATTCATTATGTCTCTAGAGAATGTTCGCCTCAACAGCACTAAGAATGTCGTAGGTATAAAGTCTATTCCGATCCTTCCACATCAACCGATCCGCTACAAGAAAGATTGCAAGGAGCCCCCGAAAAAGAAGCGTGAGAGAAGGGGGAAGCGTAGTCTGAGGTGGGTGCAGGTCTCTCTGATGATGGAGAAGCTAATGTTGTTGCGGATGGGGCTGATATCACGACAGGCAAAAGAGATGGGACTAAAGAGCAGAAGCGTTTACCGAATAACCAGCTCTGTCTCTCTGTTTCCCTTCTCCTGCCTGTGCTGCTGCCATCGCCTCTGTTTTTTTAATGCTCCGGCCCCCACCCACATCTACCCTCTTACCCTACACGCCGCTCTTCCGATCTGCTATCGATGCTGCTGCTGCTGCTTCTATCGCCTCTGTTCTCAAGCGTAGCTGACACTTCGCTGCAGCACTTACACTACTAGTGCTATGGAAGTGGTGTATATCAGTTCACTACTTTTCTCCTGCTCTTAACCAGATCTCACTCGGACAAGCGAACGTACGTGCTGGCGTTGTTTTATGCGAGAACACTGCCGCCCCCGCCCACCAGCTCCAATCGACCCATAGCCTAGTATTCTCTACTCATGCTGCTACTATCGTCTCTATCCTTAAGCGTGGCTGACACTCCGCTGGAGAACGGGTTTCATCTCCCACTCTGATCCTTCCCTCTCGACTCATGCTGCTGCCATCGCCTCTGTTATCAAGCAACGCTCTATCTTTTTGTAACAATGACATTACACAAACACGTTTGGGTGATCGGGTCCCACGGGTTGGTGTCCACTAGGCTTTCACCAAGTTTCCTAGGTAGATGGTCAGGAGCTTCGATATAATGATCAGTACTCATTCACATTGCAGATAATATCAAGAGGCTGAGATGGTCGAGATTTTGCGATCCTAATTTGAAGGTCTCAACTTTCTGTGGTAGTACCCTCAACTCCGTAAATCGAGCACACGGCAATGGCATGGGGGTATCACTTCTTCACGAACTCACCTCTCAATGGGCCCAACAGCTTTTTGCGGTAGTGTCAGAATGCTTCTTGTACCTAGAACGTAGCGATGACATCGAGAGAACTCTTTTGATGAACTCGACTCTCACCATGTCCGTTGTGTGTGGTGGTACCATCAAACATAGTACACTACAAAAAAAAGCATGCGATTGAGAGAGTGCTTTCGGCGCACTCACCTCTCACTGAAGCACTCAGCTACACATGGTCGTATTATCAACTTTAGTACATCGAGAGACTTGCAGTGCCACTGAGAACTTTCTCATTAATTTGTCCTCAAACGTGCGACCAGCTCAATGCGGTGGTACCAGCAACTTTGATACACTAAAACACTCTTCTTGCCACCGAGAGAGCACACTTCCGATGCTTGTATCTCAATGGAGCATTCAGATACATGCGGCGATACCAGCAACCTCAATCTATCGAAGGACTCATGTTTCCACTAAGAGAACACTTCTCGTAAGCCTGCCTCTCGATGAACCTGTTGACACTATACGCTGCTATCAGCAGCTCTGGCATATTGGAAAGCTCGTAACGCCGCTGAGAAACCACCTCTTAAAGACGTGCGTCTCGACAGATAGATCGGCTACATGCGGTAGTATCAGCAGCTTTGATATGTCAAAAAGCTCTTTTTGCCGGCGAGACACACATTTGACAACGCGGCGGTGTTTATTTGATACAATGACACATCGCATATCAGCTACGGTCATCAGACTCGCTTCGACCGCAAGACATCTTCCTTCTTACGGGAGAAAACGGTTCTCGATCATATCATACCGAGCTTCCGATTCTGCCCTGCCGTTCGTCGACCGAGGTCTTTCGATCATCCGGTCCGTTCCTAATCAGATCCATCTCGCATAATCACTCACGTACACGGCCAGAACCGTGTTCCTGACGATCATTGCTATTCGCAAACGCATGCTCGTGATATTTTGTAAAACCGTCCAGGAAAACTGACAAGCAAGAACGACTTCTCGATGGCGAATGATGCGGCGACTTGCTGATCGCATCTGACCCCAGCCCCACCACAAGCGGTCGATCCTTCGATTTCACCTTCTCCATTGCAACTAGTGTTCCTCCGCGCCACCAGTTCTTATCACCATCAAGGCAAGGCTTGAGCTGCTTGGAGCAAGGTTTATACCTGCCACCCTTCCAAAATGGCACCTCCTGCGAGATGACGGTGAGAATGTAACATCGGCTAGCTGTGTCGCGTGGGACTGTGCTGATGATAAGAGAGCACGATTGCCGGTAGTTAGGCGCAAAACATTTTGTTCTCCCACTTCTTCGACTGCTCGTTGATCTGCTACCTCTCAATTTCCTAGGGATTATGCCGCGGAGAGCGATCTTCTTCTCTCAAGATGTCGTCCTGGAGAGCTGCTACAGCGTCTTTCGCCCTCCTCCCGCTCGCACTGGGCCAATTCATCACTCCTCCGACAGACCTCACCTCGGTGGAGGGATTCTTCAACCAGACCGTGCGCTACAAGGAAGTCCCAGAGGGCATTTGCGAACTCACTCCTGGCGTCAAATCCTACTCGGGCTACGTCGACATCTCTCCCGAACAGTCTGTCTTTTGGTGGTTCTTCGAAGCGAGGAACGGCGAGCCTGAAGATGCTCCATTGACTGTTTGGATCAATGGCGGACCGGGAAGCACGAGTTTGATCGGACTGTTTGAAGAGATTGGGCCATGCTGGGTCAATGAGGCGGGTGAAGTGCAGTACCAGGAGTATGCTTGGAAGTAAGTTTGGATATTGCAAGACTTGCCATAGGACGCTTCTCATTGGCGACTTGGTTTGCGAGACTTCTTGCAGCAGATGTTAACACTCTCATACATGTACTGACAAGCCATGCAGCAACGTTTCGAACGTGCTTTTCGTCGACCACCCTGCGCAAGTGGGATTCAGCTATTCCAATCCCGTACCGGGATACGTGGATTCCAACACTGGCGACATCATTAACCTTCCCAATGCAACTTGCCCAGAGTATGCTCTGGACATGGGTACTTGCGGAACTTATTCTTCTCCGAACGTCTCCAACACTGCCAACACGACCGAAGGCGCTGCGCCGAGCATGTGGAAGACACTGCAGGGTTTCATGGGTGCATTCCCGCAATACTCTGCCAATGGAATCCACTTTGCAACGGAGAGCTACGGAGGCCACTATGGACCGCTGTTCAACGAGTGAGTGAAACCCCATCTCAGTGGTATCTTCTCAAGATTTCATGCTGACGAAAGCAGATACTTCCTTACTCAAAACGAGCTGATCCAGAACGACGAGCTGCCCTACGCCATGGAGATCTACCTCCAGTCCGTGATGATCGGAAACGGCTGGTACGACCCACGTATCCAATACGAGGCCTTCTACTGGTTTGCCGTCTCGCCCGGCAACTCCTACGACTACAGGCCGTTCAACGCCTCAATGGAAGGAATGATGCACAACAACTTCTACGGCCCCGGCAACTGCCAAGCCCAGAGCATCGATTGCAACATTCGCGGCGAGAACGCTCTCTGCGAGAGGGCAGACACGTTTTGCTACAACAACGTTGAGAGCATGCTTGGCCGCTTCGCCGGGCGATCCGAGTATGATATCCGCGAGCTCGTCCCGGATCCATTCCCCTACGGATACTGGCACGATTATGTCAACACACCCAAGGTTCAGCAGGCTCTGGGCGCTTTCGTCAACCACTCCAGCTCGGACAGCACGGTGCGTAGCGGGTTTGGCAATACTGGTGATGACGACCGCGAGTCCAACACCGTGGCTGCTTCGCGCTTCCTTGCCGACGAGGGCGTGTATACCGTGCACTTCGCTGGCGACGCCGACTACATCTGCAACTGGCTCGGTGTCGAAGCCATTGTGGACAACATCGACGCTCCCGGCTACTCTTCTGCAGGCTTTGTCAACATCTCCACCTCGGACCACATCGTGCACGGCCAAGTCAAGCAGAGCGACAACGTCGCTTTTGTGCGAATCTACGAGAGCGGCCACGAGGTGCCTTTCTACCAACCGGTTGTCGCTTTCGAGATGTTCGAGCGTGTGATCCAGGGCAAGGACGTCGCTACTGGCAAGAAGAGAGTTAGTCTTGGTGAGGGTTACAAGACTGTAGGATCGGCGAAGAGCGAGTACCGTGAAGGCAACGCTACAGTGCAGTTTGAAGTGGTTCCCGCGGGCTCTACATACAATACCACGACCGACTCACCGAACCCTCTGCCCGGAAACAGCACTGCAACGAAGGTGAAACGCGATCTGCATGCAAGGGACACCAAGATAATGAGCAGGAGGGCGAATCAGCCTATTGCAGGACCAGTCAGAATCCCAAGATCTTAGGGTGTATAGATAGATACCTTTCGATTCGATAGACGACTGATCACCAACGAGAGCGCATGCGCGACAATTTAACCTCTCATCGATTGGTGAAGTCACTCTGGCAAATTCTACTAGTCACTGACTGAGTGTGACAGAAACATTATTTTCACCAGGACGTTGTGTAGTTCCTATTGTATCAAATAAGTTGCTTGCAATATGGATTGAAATCAGACATCCAATCAGTCACATAGAGCTCTAGATAACAGTTTAAGCTAGTTCTTAGTTGAAAAGTATTTAATAGTATCAACTGCTAGTTGTTAGCTTGTAATAATAATAAACTATCTTAAGCTATCATAACTATATTTCAAAACCTGTTCTTCAGACTAGTATAACTGAGATCTATTATGCTAACTTAAGCTTGAATTTATGGAAAAAAGATATTACTAACTTATAGATAGTAAGCTAACTACTTAGAATACAATATTAATAATCAATTGGCTTAGGGAAAGCAGAATAATAATTTAGAGTTTATAACTCTAAAAATCATAAATTAGTTATTTACTAGCAATCACTTCTAAAAATTTAATAGAGATAATTATGTTAGCAGTATAAACATTTTATAGATTTGATTTGAGCTTAATGTTTATTTTATTAATAGATTAATGGTTATCTATAAGAAGGGTATTAAAACTTAAGTATTATAGCTTACTAGGTTTTAGCTTAATTTTAAGCTTACTGGTACAACCTATACCCTTTTTTAGTTAATATAAGCTATACTAGGTTTTAATAGGTATTATAACTTAACAAAATTACTAACATCTACTTTTTAGTAGTTGATTAATAGTATGTTTATCTAAAATACTTCTATAACGTCATAGTAGGGGAAGCAGGACAGTAGGGGAAGCAGGACGAAAATCAGAGTTTGCAACTTATAAATGATTTTACATTAAGAACAATTAGAGGTACGAAGCTAAGAATCAAATGTTAGTAAGCTTCACATATGATCTAAAAATAACTCAGATCCTAGCTTAACCGTACTAGTACTAAGCAAGCTATTAGCTATTAAAATCAGAGTCCTAAATTTACAAAGCTTCTAAAATCTTAGACTTTAAGCTATAACTTCGCTAGTAGTAAGCTAAATAAGCTGATTTTCTCTATACTAGCTTACTAACATATGGTTTGAGTGATTCCATTACTATATTAGCTATATTGGGCATATTAGTACTAATATAAATCAATATAGTAGCTAGAAACAATATATTACAGATCTGTACTAAGATATACCTAACTAGTTAATTCTGATAAATACTTAGGGAGATTTAGAGAGGTAGGTACCAACAACTTATTTTATTAATTATAGAAAATAGGTATTGATATTCTGAGTAAGCTATATTAGTATATAGATACTAATGCTAGTGAATCGAGTAAAAAGTAGCTTATTTTCACGTTGATTTATATATAATAATCAAAATCGCTTATAGTCCCACTATAGTAGTCTACTATTGTCTATCTTATAATCAGTGCATCTTAATCAATATTAATTGGAACTAGCTAGTATTGGATTTATAAGTAGTTTGTATCTACAAGTTAATGTTGATAAATTCTTAGAAATGTAAGTTAGTGATTAGCTGATTTATGACTTTTTAAAGCTAGTGCACCTTGTTTTCTGTTCTGCTTCCCCTAACATGCCTGTAGGGGATTCGGGTCACTTTTACCGAGGTTAGTTTATAAACCCCGCTTTCTCTCTCAGCTTTCTTCTTTCTTCCCTATGCCTTCGTATACCGAAGAAGACGTAACTAACGCTTTGAATGCGTTAGTGAACGGCAAATATCAGTCAATTCGTAAAGCAGCAATCGCCTTTTGAATTCCCTTTTCGACTTTACAAAAACGACGAAAAAATCAAAAATCAAGAACAGAAAGTTACGTTAGTCAACAGTTACTAACTCCTATCGAGGGAACAACACTCGAAAACTGGATCTACCGAGCCGCTAAGTTAGGGGGCCCGATTACCCTTTAGTTAGTTAAAATTTTAGCTTTAGAAATTTAGTTAAAACGGAGTTTAAATTACGACGAAAATGAAATAAGTTATATCTCGGACCGATAGGCCGATTGCTTCCGGACACGCTACCTACGAATTAAGACGTGTTTTTCGCGTACTATCGATATAGCACGGTCTACGGCACTTGATTTTTCGACTATAAAATCGTACTTTAATAACTT
>QZFA01000281.1:0-24968 GCA_003614995.1 Cladosporium phlei | reverse complement strand
CTATTTATAACGTCGACGAGACCGGAGTCGCCCTCGGAACTACTTTACCCTCGTAAGTACTTATAAGGCTAGGGGATACTACGGCGTTTAAGCAGATAAGCGGAAGACAAGAGTGGATAACGGCTATCGAGTGTATCGGAGCCTCGGGAGTCGCTTTACCTCCGCTTCTTATCTTTAAGGCGAAACATACGAATACCGCGTGGATACCGGCCTCTACGCCCGAGAAGTGGATGTTCTCGACGTCTAATAGCGGGTGGACGTCCGATAATCAATCGCCTTTTGCCTCGATAAGAATATCGACCTCGTTTGCCTACCGCCGCATACTTCGCATATATTACAACCTCTCGACGTCGGCTTATTTAGCCCTCTAAAGCGGGCTTTATCGACCGAGATCGAGAAACTCTTCCGCTTAGATACCCGCCGAGTACCGCGAATCGAGTGGACCGAGGCCTATATTACGGCCCGGGCTAAAGCCTTTACATCTCGAAATATCGAATCGTCGTTTCGGGCGTCCGGTATCTACCCGCTTTCGCCGATTACTATCCTCTCGACTCTCCGAATGCCTTCCTCTACCCCTCCTACTACCCCGCCTCCTATTACGACTCCGAACGACCTAGACCGCTCCCTACTAGATAGTTCGCCGCCGGAGGGTACGGAGTTACGACAGGCGACATCGCTAGTTAATAGGATCGTTCGTTCTTCTACTCTCGAGACTCCCGTAAAGCGATATATCGAGCGATCGGGGTCGGCTCTCGAAAGAACGACATCTAAGAACGCCCTTTTACGGAAGGAGAACGCCGAGTATAGAGAGCTCTTACGAGTACGTAGGGAACGTAAGAATGGGAAGCGTATAGCGATTGCGGGGAAGTTCGTCTTTAATAAGAAGGAAATCCTCGAACTAGTCGAGGAAGCGGAAGTAGAGGTATCGAAGAGAAAGACGAAAAAGAGGCGAACGACGAAAGCTATAACTCCCGAAATTAATGAAGAGGAAGAGGAACATATCGAGGAGGATACTTCTGAGAGCGGGAGTGATTGTATTATCGTAGCGAGTAGTAGATCGAAATCTAGGAAGGAAGGCTGAGATTCTGTTCCGCTTCTAGTACTGTTCCGCTTCTAGTACAATGACGTTACTGAAATTGAGACGTATTAGCGAAAGACTTTCGAAGGACAGTCATATAAGGCTTCACGCTGTCGAGCATGCGTGCGTATTGGTCGTTGCTGGGCACTGGATTGTTGTATTGTTTTGACATGAGTCGTAAGTCGAAGACGATGTTACAACGGCCACTTGTTTCTGATAACAGATGACTAGGCTGCTACAGCCAGATCTTGTGCACCGATGTCAACACAAGCCACGGGCATGTCCGGCAGATACTCGCATGTCAGGACTAATCGGACAGAATCCATCGAGAAAGGTTATCGTGTCGTGTTGGAACGTGGGATTGATCATTCACTATCTCCAATCTTAATTCTCCCATGCGAAGGGGTCCCATTCTCCGAGGTTACCCTTCTGGCCTTCGTCCAGGGCCTCAATGGCCTTCATATCCTCGCTGTCAAGCTCAAAGTCGAACAGGTTCTTATTCTCCAGAATGCGCTCATCGCGATCACTCTTCGGGATAACGCTGACACCCATCTGCAGACACCAACGCAGTACGACCTGCGCCGGGGTCTTGCCCAACTTCTCAGCAATGCGAACAATCGTCGGGTCGCCCAAGCGTTTGCCCTGGGTGAGTGGCGAGTAGGCAACCACAACAATGCCCTTCTTCTGACAGTACGCAAGAATCTCGCGCTGCTGGTTCCAAGGGTGGAACTCGATCTGGTTCGTGGCGGGTACAGTGTTGACTTCGGGACAAGCGGCCAGCGCTTCAATGGCCTTTGGTGACCAGTTGCTCACACCGATCGCGCGGACCTTGCCAGCTTCGCGGGCCTCTTGCAGACCCAGCCAGGCCTGCAGACGTGCTTCAGAGCCGGGTCGCGGGTTGTGCAGTAGGTAAAGATCGAAGTACTCGAGTCCAGAGGCCTTGAGACTTCGGTCCACGCCGGCCGCAACTCCTTCGGCGGTGTAAGTGGTGTGGCCAGCTTCAAGGCTGTTCACCGGCCAAGGACCGTTGTTGCAGAGCGCATCAAAGCTGGTTGGCATGTCCGGGCGAGTGAGATCGACTTCCCAGAGCTTGGTGGTGACGAAGATGTCAGAGCGCTTGACGTCGGGGTTCTGCGACAGGAACTTGGTGACCGCGGCGCCCGTCTCGTGCTCGTTGTAGTAGATCTGCGCGGTGTCGATGTGGCGATAGCCCGCCTTAAGGGCGGAGAGGACTGACTGCTCGCATCGTGAAGACACGAAGACTCCGAGTCCGAAGCGCGGTATCTCGCCTTGGTTAGACGGCAGGGGCAGCTTCGATGTGAGTGAGAGGGGAGTAGTGGCAGACATTGTGATGGTTTGGTGTCTTGTGCAAAGCGGCCAGGTCTTCAAGGAGTGCAAACTTACAGCGGCTTTTGTACTACGGATGACTACATGGCTGCGGATGATGCTTGAAGAAATGTCACCGGCCCAACAAAAGACCTCCGTGGCTCTTGCGATGGAGTCTGTACTTTCGCCTAGCCTACGGCCCCACAACAATGTGGACACGTACGCCCAGACCTGAGCACCACACACCCCCACGCTCCCGACCTTCCAGAACGCAACACGTTTTGGCACGTGGGGATTATACCACATTCACAACCAAACACTTTGAACTTCGACGCACCTTCCAGGAACCCGGTCTCATCCACCGTGTGATGTGCTAGATTTGGGTTCAGCACGCACGCCAAATGCGTCTCATCCCCCGACTGCCGAAATCAAGGTTCAGAGTCTGCGCAAGGACCTTCACTTTGCCGCGATAACAGGGCCAGGGAGTCATTGTTTCGACTCGTCGACACGGCTCCAACGAGCGGCCAAGGACAATCTCGACGACCTTCACCATCTTGTGCTCAGGTGAGAGGTTCAATTTCAGGCGAGAGCATCGGGAAGAACAGCGAAGGCATTCTCATCATGTCTGCTGGGTGATTACGCCGTCTTGTAGTCTACTACGATCTCTGGGCCACTTCTAGGCACCTTCCGCCAACGCATCCCGTCTGGACCTGGACTGGGGGTCGAAGTAAGGCTTCTCACCAACAGAGCACACGCGGTCACCTGCTCTTGCTGCAGCGTAGTCGTATGTTGCGCAGTGCGAGGTGCTCCGGTTATCCCAAAGAGCCAGGTCGTTCTTCCTCCACTTGAATCGCACTTGGGCGTCATGGTTTTGTGTCAAAAGCTGGTTCAGTCAGCAAGAAGCACATCCTATACACACAACAGTATTTCGCAGCTTACGTTGAAAAGGTACGCCAGGATTGTATCCGACTCATCCTTGGTCACACCCTGGATGCGGCGTGTGAAACCTTTGTTGACGAAGACGCTCTTCCATCCGGTCACAGCTGCTCATTGTCAGTATTGTCTGCGATTGATTTCGGGGGATCTCATCTTACGGTTTGTTCTAATCACAGGGTGGACCGCCTCCAACGCAGAGCCTTGATTCAAGGGCGACCCGCGAGGGATCGTTCGCAGTGGTTGTCCCAGCCTGGCCGCCTCTTCGTGGAAGAACTTGGCATCATGGACAGCGGTCAAAGTTTCCAAGAAGGCGGCCATCGCTGGCGACAGACGATCGTAGATCTCGTACATTGATGCCCAGAGCTGCAAACCGTTAACATCGTCTTCAGAGTTCGACTTTTCGAAAGATATACTCACTGTGTCGCCTCCTGTTTCTGGCAGTGTGTGGATCTTCAGCATTGCATAGTCGGAAGGTGCGCCTTCGAAGGTGATATCCGAATGCCACCCGACGCTTGCGTATCGGCTTGTGTCGCTCAGTTGGTGTGTCAATCCGCCGCCCTTCTTTTGCTTCTCCGAGCTGATCACGCTGATCTGGTCGCCAAGTTCGCTTCCTTCCTCGGTGAGTGGGTGGACGTGTAGGCCGGATGATTCGGGCTGTGGAAAGAGAAGTCAGCAATGTCCAGACTTCATGCTGGAAATCAACATACACTCCCGGCCAACTCGGTGATCTTCTCCATCAACTCGCGCATCTGTTGCGGAGTGGCATCCTGGTTTCGCAGGAACACAACTCCGCGTCGTGATATCGTGACTGCCAGGTCGCGGATCAAAGCATCGCTGTTCTTCGCGGACAGCAGATCGACCACCTGGAGGCCCTCATACTCCGTTCCAATGACGGTTGTCAGGTCACTGTGTGTATATGAGTCGAGCAAACCGCTGTAAGAAAGTGGCTTGTCTAGACGAGGGCGTGCGACGTTGGCATCGGGACTTGTAGGACCTTCACTGACGAAAGTGGCTGCGGGCATCTTCGGTACACTGTTTATGAGTATTTCAAAACGAGGGAGTTAGACGAAACAAACATGCACGAGAAGAAGCGAGAGATCAGGATAATGCTTCGTCACGAGCCAGCATGGATCGAGTAGCCCTCGGCTTACCCACAACGTGAGCAGCGTTTCCAAGGCCGTTTCGCGTCGCTTCTATCGTCGTTGAAGAGTGGGGTCCCGGCCTTGACAGGTCGTAGCTCCAAGCACTTTTGTCGATGAATAATGCAGTTTGAGTTATGCGTGACTCGCGTAGAGATGAATTGAGTTGTGATGTGGGGTTCCCGAGATCAGAAAACTGCCGGATCGACTGAAGCATGTTTGCTGGAGGACGAACTCCAGACATCGACCTCGCTTCAACACATCCATATATGCTCTGTTCTAATCGATCGCCCGATCCTAAGATGATGCTTGCGCCCAGTTTCATTCATCTCCCTCCTAACGAGTTCGAGGAACAAAGCGAGTTGCGTCGGCCTACTCCGCCTAAAGTGGAGCACCCGCCGAGATTCCCCTCACAGCACTTATCCTTTTTGACTCTAGGCACGGCCGCCATGTGGATAACAACACGACAAGCGACCATTTCGCCATACTTCACTCCGATCACCTCAGCAGCAAAGCAAACACGACATGCCCCGTTTAGACTCTAGCGGTTCGCCGCCATGTGGACATTTTGCCGATACGCGACCATTCGCCATACGTGAGACAGATGACCTCAGCCGCGAGACGCTTCACTGGTCAGCAGGTCCAATGCGAAAGCCAACCGAGGCCGCGAAAGTAAAATTGTCTAGGCACGGTCTCGATTGCTGCCGACTTCTCGTCTAGCAATGTTGATATAAAGAAAACAAGAGGTACCAGTATTTCGTGGGCTGCGATTTATTAGACTTTCACCGCCTGGCTCTGGACGTACTCCCCTGGCTCTCAAGATGGCCACACAACCGGCCTCGGAATCGATATCGAAACCAGAGCTCGTTACGACAACCAGCTACACCAAGGAAATCCCCACTGAGGTCGGCCGCACTCACATCCACCTGAGACCCCATGAGTCCTACGAAGGCGCCCACAAATGGGATCCGGAGATAACATGGACGTCTGAAGAAGAATCCAAGGTCGTTCGCAAGACGGATCTGACACTCTTGACTTGGTTAGTCCACCCAAACGACATACACCTCACCATGTATTGCAAGAGCACCGAGGTAGGCCTGAAAGAGGCCTGAAAGAGGTCTGACAGAGGTCTGAGAGCCATTTCTGACTTCATTCTTCTTCGAAATTTTTTAGGTTATGTTTGATGTTTTTCGGACTTCAGCTTGATCGAGGCAACATATCCAATGCGCTGACGGATAACCTGCTGTCCGATCTGGGGATGACACAAGACGATTACAACAACGGAACGACAGTGCAGCTTTTGTGCTTTCTGGCGGCCGAATTTCCCGTTCAGCTCTTGATCAAAAGATACGGTTTCAAGCAGGTTCTGCCGCTGCTCATGATGATGTGGTCGTTGGTGTCTTGGGCGCAGGCTTTCATGACGGGCAAGGTTGGATTCTACATCACGCGTGCGCTGATCGGGGCGTGTGAGGGTGGTTTCATTCCTGGAACCAGTAAGTCTGCTTTCCGTGTGGATGTCTTTTCGATGTGCTGACCATGGACGCAGTCTTGTTCGCAACCTACTTTTACACATCGAAGGAGCTGTCGATTCGCTTGGCAGCATTTTGGTCGACTTTGAACGTTGCGCGCATCATTTCCTCGTTGCTTGCGGCAGGCATTCTTCAGATGAGGGGCATCCATGGGCGACCGGGGTGGTTCTGGCTGTTTTTGGTCAGTACAAATTGCTCAGAGACAACGAACACACACTGACATCTTCGTAGCTCGAGGGTCTCCTGACGTTCGTGATCGGATTCATCAGCTACCTCTACCTTCCATTCTCGCCAACAAGAACCAAGGGTCCGCTATGGCGTCGGGGATGGTACACAGAACGCGAAGAGGTGATCATGGTCAACCGCATCCTGCGCGATGATCCAGCAAAGGGTGTCACAGCCCTGAAAGAGCCAGCCACGTTCCGCGACATCATCAACACCTGGAAAGACAAGTCGATGTGGGGGCTGTACTTCATCGGACTGGTGGCATACATTCCCGCTTCGCCGGTGCAAGCCTATCTTTCCTTGACGCTGAAGCGTATCGGTTTCTCCACCTTCGACAGTAACATGCTCTCGATCCCTTCGGCGGTGCTGCAGATCATTCTCATGCTGGCGCTCGCTTTTAGTAGCAATCATTTCATGGAGCGCACGTGGCACTGCTTTATTGGCGAGTTCTGGTGTCTGCCGTTGCTGGTTGCCTTGCTCACTCTGCCGGCTGGCGGTCACGAGTGGGGCCGTTTCACCATCACGACGATGATCTCTGGTTGTGAGTATTTCTCGACATTGAATCCTGGTGTACAACAACTGACCCCAACAACAGACCCATACTTCCACCCCATTGTCTCGGCATGGATCAGTGAGAATAGCTTCGACGTCAAGAAACGCGCCATCACCGCTGCAACATACAACGTGATCGTACAGGTCGGCTCAGTCATCTCGTCCCGTAAGTTGTCCCTTTGCCCGAGAATCCTTTGTACGGTTTACTTACAAATCATTGCAGAGCTCTACCGTGCCGACGATCAGCCTTACTACCACCGCGGCAACAAAATCCTTATCTCGATCTGTGCCCTTTCGTTGGTCGTCTTCCTTTCGCAGAGGGAATACCTCCGGTGGTTGAACAAGCGAAAGGCGAGAGCCTGGGATGCCATGAGCAGCGAGGAGCGTGTCGCTTATCAAGCGGACCAATTTGAGAGGGAGAAGGATGGCAACAAGCGCTTGGATTTCCGGTTCCAGTATTGAGTGGGCTGGGCGCAATATAATAATGTAATTCATAGAGTGTCGAAGATCTGATAAGACGGCCACATGCTTCAACAGTCCTCCAGGATCTTGAGTGGAAGCATTGCTCAAATTTCCGTGTTGTATATCTCTCGCAGCAGAATGTTGAACCTCGTTTGTACGCCCAGTAAAAACTCTGGGTTGAGTTTGCTCAGGTATTCGCGGCGCGCGATGTTTCCCCAAGCATGATATGCTAGTTGATTGGGATACATGGCGCCACTGTACTGCGACATGTTTCTCTCGAGTGCTGACAATTCATCTCCGAAGACCGGCTGGTGCATTAGTGCAACATCGGCATAACTCCAAGTCGGCCAGAAAAAGGTGGATGGAGAAAGCTTGCAGATCTCATCTGGGTGTTGGTCGGCCAACCTGACAGGCACGACGATGGAGTGATGGTTCCACATCTTCGGACGGTCGTCGAAGCTCTCATGATACTTCTCGAGCCATCTGCGGATGAAAGTACTTCCAGGCCTGGCGACTATCACTGCATTGCCAAGGCCTCTTCGACCGCCTCCTTCGTGGCCCATGAGCAAGTCCTTGGGCGATTGAAGAAGTGGTGAGAACGACCGCAGCGCGTACACGTCGGTGTCTAGGTAGATCCCGCCTTCCTCGCGCAGGATCTCGAGCCGTAAGACATCCGTCTGATGGGCCAGTCTCAGCTTATGGTCGCGGCCGTCTGAGGTTCGAAGGTATCGTTGAGGTTCGTGGATTACAAGATGCGCCCGATGCTTGATCTTTTGCCACCACTCATTGCTTTCGTTGAAAGCATATGTGTGTATCTTGATGGCTTCAGGATGCAGACGCAGCAGTGCGGCTTTGACGGCCAAGAACTGATAGAACTCTAATTCCGCTTCCTTGTGTTCTTCGGCGATGAGAATGAAGTGAACGGCATTGGGAATGGGATTTTGCGTAGGCTCGGTCGGGGCGCTCTGGCATGCGATCTCTTCGGGGGTGTCAATCCAGTCCTATGAGAGATACTCTCGTTCAAGTCGGAGCTTTTCTGCTATGCGTTGGTGGCGACGGCTGGTGGTCGAATATACTCCCCAGCAGGCGAGAATGGCAAAGACGAAGAGAAACACTCGTGATCGCGATCTCAACATCTCTTCATGCCGTCCATGAATGTCAGTAAAAGAGGTGGCTGGGGTTGCACAACATGTTTCAAGGTTCTGTTTGGTTGATGGTCCACGCGGCGTCGAATTTGAGTTTTACGCGGCCCAAAACGCCACTGCCAGATCTCCTTTTCGACAAACCAATGGCAATCACATCGACTACATTTCTTGGATGTACGTGTCTCTTATCAGCAATTTCATCGTCCAGCGCATTCACAACCTAGCCAATGCTGCACGATCGCCGTTCTGAGATGGAAGCCGAAGTTCTCGGTCCCGAGCGAACGGCAACCTGTCTCCCTCCCTGGACTTCACACCTTCCATCCTCCATCCGATTTCTTGAGGTCCCTCCGCAGGATTGTGTCCAAGTCTTTCTCGACCATCTCGCAGGTTTCTGACGTCCTCGTATGCCGGCGCTGGGGTTCCATCCGAGCGGCTGAAAATTGCCACCGCGACCGACCCTTCTGCCGTCGAAGTATACTGCAAAGAATTGCGAAGATTGGGCTTTGACTCATTGACCCAGCCTCGAAGTCTCCAGACTGTGTTGGTAGAGTTTGTTAGCATGGCATTCTACAGATCTGTTTTGCGATGTCTACTGACCAACTCCGCACAATCTTGCTAGATTCGTAGTACCAAAAGCCACGAGTGGCGACAGTTCCTGGGTGGATGATGTGTCGTCCTCGTCAAAACCACCATTGTCCGATACTTTCAGCCCCCGTGCTGGCGATGATACCGATCCCTGCAATTCCACCAGTTGGATCTCCCCGGCTTCTAAGTTTGCTTGTCTGAGGGCCTTAATGACGGGACCACGTGGATCACTGCCTGCTGCTGCCAGGTGACAGGCTCGGATGCACACGGCGGAGTCTTTCAGATAAGCGTGAGAGGTGAGAAACCAGTCGTTAACGAGTACGACCGCAATTGCGGCGATCTTGACAGCGTCAGTCATATCACAGGTTCAAAGTCATGAACATCTTGACATTGGTTCACCTTTTTCGACTTGCCATATTTGCTCACTGGTTCCTGCTCGCCGAGTTAGCAATTGCGAATACTGAGAAGCGACCTTCCCTTACCATATCGAGCCCAACAACCATTGCGCAGTCAATTTGTCCGCTTCGCACCCATTGAACGGCGGTGAAGAGAGCAGATTGACTGTCGACCGCGCATACAGGTGCCTTCTGCCTGCCGAACGCCTTGAAGCATGCTTGCGGGATCTTCAGTCGTGCCTCGTCCAACGAACAAGCCACGCTCAGCCCAATTTTTGCATATGTGATGCCTGCATCGAGCAATGCTTTTGCACCAGCCGAGACGGCGAGGTCGGAGATATCATGCTGCGTTCCCGACGAGATTCCAATGCCTGCGATGTGTGCTTGCGATTGAGGCATTGTTTTTGATACCAACACTGGCGGGCTCAACGACGGGCGTCGCTGCTTGACTTTGGTATTGTTTTGCGAACAGCTCAAATTGACCGTCCATGATATCCAAAGTTCACAGGACGACGATAATACGAACAGGGTCTAAGCTGCAGCATCTGATCGCGAGTTGGTACATTGGTACTGGCGACGATCTCGGATCCATAGTACCCCAGATGGAGACCCCGCCTGCTCTTATTTCCGGGCACAGATCTAGGTGGATCTGCACACCGGATAACTCTGTTATAGCTCCTGTGAGTACCTTGTGATCTGTGAACCGCACTTTCTAGCCTCATTATCATCGACCCCGCAAGTTGCTAATCGTAATGCCCGTCACGGCAGGAGTGCTTACAGATACCCAAGACGCAATCTGGGCAATCCAGACGCATGTCGATCCAGCAGTGACCGACGTCGGCATGGACGATCGTGTTCATGAGAGAGACCGACATTGGGACGCACACCCGCGACCTTCTCCGCGCGTTTCTTAACAGCGACTTCATTATTGCATAGCATCGGTGTACGAAAAGGACTTACTCTTGAGGCGCTGCGCATACGTATCACCACCACAACTCCCAGCATACGACTTACTCCCCTGTCGGACGATTCCTCCATCTGAGTCAGGATGGCGTCCAAAGCAGAACAACCGAACTATGAACGTCCGCCGTCCATTGTACACGGCCCAGCATCGCCCGTACCGCTCAATATGACCTTCGGCGAATTGCTCGACTACCACGTCGAGGTTCGAGGCGACAAGCCAGCCGTGATCTCACATCCGCAGGGAACGACGGTTTCGTGGCGGCAACTCAGCGAACGAAGTGTCAAGATGGCACGCGCCTTGGCCGAAGATGGTGTCGGAAAAGGAACTTTGGTCGCCATCTCACTGGGAAGCAGGGTCGAGTACTTCGAGACGTTCTTCGCTTGTGCGAGGCTCGGAGCTGCGCTCGTTATGCTGAACTATGCATATGCGGAGCCAGAGATGTTGGCTCTTCTAAAGGTGGTTTGTTAGTGCGATCTATCATTCATACCAAACAACAATGAGCGCCTGGCTGACAGGCATCAACAGGTCCAAAGATCTTCATCGCATCGCCGGGCTTCTCATACTACGACAACACGAAGCTACTACCAAAGATAGCCGACGAGATACCTTCCATCACAAAGTTTGTGGTAATGGAAGATATCGAACGCAAATACATCCTGTCGACGCCCCTGCAACGTTCTGTGGCCTACGAAGATTACCTTGCGCCGTACTCGGCGGTCGATAGAGCCGCCTTGCCTCAAGTCCATGTCTCGAGCCATGACATGGTCAACGTACAATTCACATCGGGAAGCACAGGGCTTCCCAAGCCAGTGGCGCTTTCTCACTACAACATCATGAATTGCGGTCGAAACATATGGCAACAGACACGCATGACGGCGGAAGACGTGATTTGTCTACCCGTCCCCCTCTTCCACTCGTTCGGCATGATCGTTGGTATCAGCTCGAGCACAGTCGCCGGGTCCGCTCTTGTCCTACCTCACGAGACCTTCAATGCGGAGAAGACGCTCCAGTGCATCGAACGATACAAGTGCTCGGCGATATATGGCGTACCGACCATGTTCATTACCGAGATGGCACACGCCACTTTTAGCAAAACAGATCGCTCGACAATCAAATTCGGCATCATCGCCGGAGCCGCGATGCCACCAGAGCTACTCAAACGCATCACCTCTGCCTTTCCGCTACCGCGCTTGTACACTTGTTGGGGCATGACGGAGCTCAGCTCGTTTGCGACGATGATGCACGAAACCGACACTTTCGAGAAACGCACTACGACCGCGGGCAGGCTGTTCCCCAACTTCATTGCGAAGGTGGTACAACCCAACACTGGCAAAGTGGTCCCGTGGGGCCAGAAGGGAGAGCTTGTTGTGAGCGGTTACGGGCAGATGTCCGAATATCTCTTCCACAAGAAGAAGACTGAGGAGGCTCTGCGACGACACGAAGAAGATCTCGAGATGGATGGAGTAGGAGCACTCGACGATGGCAGTCTGCGAACATGGATGCACACTGGTGACGAAGGGCTCTTGGATCCAGAGGGCTACTTTGTCATCACAGGTCGTATAAAGGACTTGGTGATTCGGGGCGGCGAGAACATCGCGCCAATGGAGGTTGAAGATAGAATCATTGAGCACGCGGCAATCACCCAGGCACAGGTGATCGGTGTACCTGATGACAGGTATGGGGAGGAACTTGGGGTGTTCCTCGAGCTGGAACAAGGCTCCCAGCGACCAAGCGACGACGCTATCCGTGCCTTTGTAAGGGAGAAGCTGGCGAGGTTCAAGGCGCCGCGGTATGTTTGGTGGCTCGGTCAAGGCGGAGATGGAAAGATCCCGGATGAGTGGCCGAAGACTGCGAGTGGAAAGATCTCGAAGCCGGACTTGCGTAACATCGTGAAAAGCCTTATGTAGTTAGTGGTATGTACAGATTATGCATACATCGCAGCTTTAGCACAGCTATCATCCCAGCATCGTTTTGGTAATCAATGCCTCAATGTATACTGGTCCAAGCGCTGCATCGTTCGAAGATCGTTGTTGTTGTTGGGCGGGGTAGCAACCGTTTCTCCTCCTTTCACGACTCCTTTGAGTCCTTTCCGTCTCTCCATCCGGAAATAACATGCGCCTGTGTGAAGAGGCATCTCAAAGCGCCACGGCGCCTCTGTACCTGGAGCTCCCATCCACCGACGGCCTAAGATGCGAGAGACTACTGTCGCGGTGTTGGCAAACATGACTCAATGGGTGCTCAGTGAGATGTCCCACGCGAGCTTTCTGTCTCGTGGAAAGTAAAGCACATCTCGAGCAACCTTCTCTACATCAGCCTCACGACGCTACATCGACGTCCAAATTGTCTTTCTCTAGAGCTCGGATCAGCTTTCGTT
Organism: Cladosporium phlei; assembly: GCA_003614995.1. Taxonomy (NCBI): domain Eukaryota; kingdom Fungi; phylum Ascomycota; class Dothideomycetes; order Cladosporiales; family Cladosporiaceae; genus Cladosporium; species Cladosporium phlei. Next base: position 12,258 of record QZFA01000281.1, on the reverse strand, counting down.
CGCAATCATGAGTACCGGAGCCCAGATCATTGCCCGAGCATTACACGACCTCGGCGTCCAAGTCATCTTCGGTGTCCCTGGTCTTCCCGTGACAGACATTGGACAAGAAGGCTTGAATCTCGGCATTCGCTTTGTCAGTTTCCGGAATGAACAAGCTGCCGCATATGCAGCGACTGCATATGGCTATCTGACGGGGAAGCCGGGAGTCTGTATCTCGGTGGGAGGTCCTGGTGTCTTTCATGTCATGGCCGGCGTATGTTGACCAACCATAGACAGCCAGACGATACATTCTGATACTAAGACAACCTAGATCCCGCACGCGGAAGCGAATTCATGGCCTCTTCTCGTGCTGAGCGGCTCCGTGGAAACACATAACGCCGGAAAAGCAGCTTTCCAGGACGTGGATTCTATTGCTCTACTTACGCCCCATGCAAAACTCGCTGTCCGTCCTCCATCGGCGAGCGTCATACCCAAGTTTATCAAGGATGCATATCGCGCGGCTTACTTCGGTCGCCCTGGGCCGGCCTTTGTTGACCTGCCAGCGGACCTGATCCTTGGAAAATACGACATCGGACGGCAAAAGCTGTTGCCGTTGAACGAAGCCCCAATCTCGATGCCTCCAGCGAAGAAACTACAGGATGTGGCGAACGCCATCAAGCAAGCCAAAGCTCCTCTGATAGTTTTGGGCAAAGGGGCAGCGTACGGGCGTGCGGAGGACTCCATAAGGGCTCTTGTGGAACGGTAAGTTCATGCTATCCCGAAGAGACCTTGAGAGTTGTACCTGACTTCTCACTGTTGTAGCACACACATCCCATTCGTACCCACACCTATGGGCAAAGGGATCGTTCCTGATTCAAGTCCCTACAACTACTCTGCTGCACGATCTACTGCTTTCAAGGAAGCTGACGTCGTTCTTGTACTCGGCGCTCGACTGAACTGGATACTAGCTTTTGGCCTGCCGCCGAAATGGAGCGCGACCGTCAAGATCATTCAGGTGGAAATCTGCGCCGACGAGCTTGGTAAGAACGGCGGAGATGCCGCCCTCAGCATGCTTGGAGATGTTGGCGCCACTGTCGAAGGTCTTTTGTCACACTTGGGGGATTGGCAATGGCAGGGTCAGTCGAGCTCTTACCTCCGCAGTCTCGAAACGGCACAGTCGAAAAACAAGGAGAAAGCGGCGAAGAAGGCTGCTGTCAGGAAGTCCCCGATGGTCTTCGAACAAGCCTTCGACGTGATCAAGGCAACACTTGACAGCCTCTCGACTCCTGCCAATGGTGACATCGTATATGTCTCCGAAGGCGCCAACGCAATGGACATCTCGCGCTCGATCTTCACGATGGAGCACCCGCGGACAAGACTCGATGCGGGCACCTATGCCACCATGGGCGTCGGCCTCGGCTACGCTGTCGCCGCATACGCAGCGTACAATTTTCCACGACCCGAAGGTGTTGCAGGAAAGCCCGGCCGCAAAAAGATTGTTTGCATCGAGGGCGACAGCGCCTTCGGGTTCTCGGGAATGGAAGTCGAGACCATGGCACGCTACCAGATGGACATAATAGGTCAGTCGCCGCTGTTTCATTCTTCAAGCTCCTGGCTGAACAACCACGATAATTTGTTGGTCCTCGCTTTTGGCGGATGCTGACCTATTTTGCAGTCTTCGTCATGAACAACAATGGCCTCTACCGCGGTGATACAGACTCGGCCGAAACGCACCGCGAAAGGCAAAGGAACACGGTTGCCGGCACTACGACCGAAGGCAAAGGCCTGACTGCTTGGTCGCTGGGCTACCAGACGAACTACCAGAAGATGGCAGAGATGGCCGGTGGCATTGGTTTGGAGGCTCGTACGCCTGAAGAATTGAAGGACGCTACAGAGAAAGGGTATCGTGCTCAAGTTCCTGTGGTGATTAACGTCATCATCAATTCACAGTCCGATCTTCCGATGGTAAGTGCAAGCCAAAAGTGTAATAGTGAGACACCGGCTGACCTCTCAGGATTTCTCGTGGCTTGACATGGCACCGCCTTCACAGTCCAAACCGAAGCTTTGAGATATGTGTAGGGCTTATCTGGTATCTACTCAGCAATAGTCTCACTTCAACACGCGTCCCACCCCGTAAACCTTCGAGAACCACGCCGCCTGGTGAGGGTCCAGATGAAGCCTCGTTCCTTTCTGAGTTTCGATTTGAGCGAGCACAAGGATAATTACCTGCACCTTTCCATGAGAGGAGCGAAGATATCACGCGGGATCAAATTGCATATGAGGATAAGTCAATACATATAACACTCAAGAACACGCGGCAATAGCAATACCAGAGTCCGACAACCAATTACTTGTATGACGACTACAATCTCGCCCCATGTTGAGCGCCCGACGTGTTTCTGTTCTTGCCAGCACTTTTGTGTCCATTTTGCTTCATGATGAACTCAGCCGCCTTCTCCGCAATACCATAAGCCGGCATTTGGGTATGCCCGCTCATGAGTAACGGCATGATACTGCAATCAACCACTCGAAGGCCCTGGACGCCGCGGACTCGCAAGTACTTGTCGACCACGCCCATTGGATCATCGTCTTGTGCGAGCTTGCAGGTGCCGCCCGGGTGATAAGAAGTCGAAGCATACTTCTTCACATGCTCGTGCCAGTCTTCGTTGGTCTTGTTCCTGTGGTGTGTTGCACCGGGCGGCCACGCGCCCTTGATCACATCTTTCGTGCCTGCGCCCTCCATCACGACTTCGTTGGCCCATCGCACACCCTCGGACAACATCAGCAGATCGCGCTTGTCGGAGAGGTAGCACGGGTCGGCAAACGGGGGCTCGAAGGGGTCTGTGGTCTTGATGGTCACGTAGCCGCGCGACCTCTGTCCGCATAGGAAGACGCACATGGCGAGTGCGTACTGGTCTGGCTTAGGGAAATCGGTATACTCGGGCGGTCCGCCGTAGCACACCGTGTTGAAGAACTCGCAGTTTGGCTGCGATTCGGTCAATCCCATGGGATCGCGGCCCTCCCCGCGTTCGAGACTGCGCCACTCTGGGACATCGCGGTCGAGGCGATCGTTGAGGCGTGCAAAGCCGAAAGCACCAAATGGGAACGTGGCAAGCCAGCCGCTTTTTTTGTCCTTCCATTCCTTGAGGCCATTCTCCCAGGCGTTGGGGTCGTGATTGACGCGCTCATCGTCGGTGAGGCCCGGCTTGTTGACTTCGTAGTAGGTAAAGATGAGCTGATGGTCTTGCAGGTTCTTTCCTACACCCGGTAGATCGACGTAGACCGGGATGTTCAGCTTTTCCAGGTCTTCCTTCGGGCCAATGCCAGATCGAAGAAGCATCGTCGGGGAGTTGTAGGATCCACCCGCGAGGAGGACCTCGCGTTTAGCCTCAACCTTGTACCGTTTGCCGTTGTCGTCGAGATACTCAACCCCCGTAGCTCTCAGAGAGTTGTTCGGCCCGCGCTCGATGATGACTTTGTCCACTGTGACATTACACATGATCGACACGTTGGACCTCTCCATGTCTTTTGTGATGTAGTCTGCAGCGGTCGTGCGAGACCCCTTCGAGGTGGTCCTCATAGCATGCCCACAGCCATTGGCCGTCTCGCCCGAGCTGAACATGTCAGGTCGGTACGGCAGTCCCTTGGATTGGAAGGCTTCGAAAAAGCAGTCGGCGATCGGGTAAACCGGTGCAGGCTCAATACCGAGAGGACCACCTTCACCATGTGCGTCTGGGTTGTGAGGGAACCAGTCTTGAGCCCGGAAGTCTTCAGCCTGCGTGGTCTCGATGTCAGCACGCCGAAACCACAAGACTGATCAGCGAAGCACCACCGTACCTTTTTCATAGCCCGGAACATTTCGTCGCCGCTCCACTCAGGGAAACCCCAATCATCGTAATCTTGCTTAACGCCTCGAATGCAGATGGTTCCATTTGAACCGCTGCTTCCACCCAAGAAACGGCCTCTTGGTAAACGGCATTCTCTGCCGTTCAGTCCAGACTGTGGTGGTGAGACGATGTTCCAATCGAGAGGGCCGTAGTGGCACTTGGTCCATGCTCCCGGCATTTGCACGTTGTCGACAAGTGCGCTCTCTGATCCTGCTTCTAAGATCAAGATCTTGACCTTGGGATCCTCTGAGAGACGTCCAGCGACCACAGGGCCACAGGTGCCTCCACTGCATGTTCGAGTCAGCTTTCGCGGCCTTGCTGAAGAGCGATGTAATTTCATACCCAGCGATAACGTAGTCAAAGCTGTCCATCGTTGTTACAACAGTAAGTAAATTGGTCAAGTGTTGTTCGCACTTTACAAGAGTTTCAAATGCAAATTGTAGTTGTGTAGCTCGGGTCGACTGGCGAAGGGTCTTGTTTCCTCAGCACTCATATATGCCCGGCGGCATTGATATGGCTGCAAGATCTAAGCATGCTGACAGCAATGCGCATCTCACGCGATCCAGACTAAGCCATCATCGCAGATCTTCCGAGAACATATGCTTGCGGCAATTGTTACCATTCTTGATCTGCGTTACCTGACGGGCTACAATGCTATCGTACCCCGCATGTGGCTCTTCGTGAACACGTGAGTTTGGGTCGTCATGTAGTTAAGGTGGTTGGCGACTCAGGTGATCTTCGTTCCCCCATCCCTGCAGCATCAAGCGCTAGAGTGTCGTCTGATAGGTCTGTTCTCTTCGAAGAATACGGTGCCGGGATGATGGACCCCAAGATCGAATGAGAGAGGTCCGGTAATCCGGAGAGAATATGCGAAGCTTGGTATAGGTATGTGTAGGGCGGGTGATCGTGCGAGAACGAAGCATTGGATAAGGCACCTCTTATTTCCGGAATGCGGGGCCCCAATGTGATCCGTCTGTCTTTTCGTTCGCCTATACCAGAAATAGTGAACACGGGTAGTTGTAAGTACCTATGAGTATTAAGTTAATCTTTGCGGACCTCGTCTCCGGTGATCCGTGATTCGACCATTTGCTCCACTGAGGAAAACATAACCACCTGGCGCACGTTCGATGTACTCGAAGACTTGTAGTTACTCAACAGCTTCGGTTCATCGAACTCACTCTTCGAGACAGATACAGGGTGTTTTCAGCACATCTTCTGCCAATCTCATCTGCATGTCCTCCCATATCTTCCTGGACGAAATTAAGATAAGCGAAAGCTTCCCCTCCCGAAGGAACAGAGCTTGATGCGAATCATGCGACACAGCAATGATGATCCGATGGCATTGGCGATCATCCAATATCGCATACATACCATCCCCGCAGCGCTTGGAGTTACCTATATCGATAGCATGTTGTGTACTCGCGGTTCGATCTCCATCGCCTGTTCAGACTCCGTGGAAACGGAGCTGACGAAGAACGCGAGCGAATGCCGATACGAGATCGTCAGGCTCTGGACAAGTGGAACGAGACATCGGAATATCGCAAGTCAACAATGAGGGCTTGTCGATGGCTTGCGGAGGAGGTTCCATGTCACTAGCCGTGAGCGTCGAGTTGATAACGGTGGCCGTTTGTCTGTGTTTCTCCTAGACTTAGCATTTGCCATTATCTCGTTCCTCTGGCATCTTGCATACCTTTTCCCCCTTCGATCTGACTCCACACTACGATCGCTTGTCCTATACCATCATGGCGAACTATGAAGACAAGATCGATGTAGCCCATCTCGAGCATCGAGCCGACTCGGTGGGGACTGAACAATTCGGACATGGATACCTCGATCACCGTGAGGGCGATGATCGAGGAGAGGAAGCCATGGGACGAACGGCGGACCAGTTCGACAAGAAGTACTGGCTGTCCACGAACTTCCTGGGCACCATGTTTGCCATTGGAACGGCGTTCGCAGGCGGCATCGGAGGTCGGTAGCTGTAAGACGATGACGGGCGTGCAACGTGTTGACGACAAGTCGCAGGCTACGGTTTGATCTCGCCAATCCTTACCCAGATCAACGAGGACATCGGACCTTCCCCGAACATTCTTTGGGTGGGACTCGCGAACCTGGTGCTGGGAGCCATCACTTTCCTCATGGTCGGCCAGCTGTCCGATATATTCGGAAGAAGATGGTGAGAAGCAGGTCACACTTCAGCGGGTCGTGCATAGGGGCGCTGACAAAGGCTTACAAGGTTCTTCATCATTGGGTCCGCAATCGCCCTGGTTGGCAGCATCATCGGGGCCTGCGCTAAAGACGTGAACACTCTTATCGTCAGCCAGGTCTTCATCGGGATCGCAGTCGGCTTCCAGCAGTCTTTCTTCTGGGTCGTGGCAGAGATTGTCCCGATGAAATGGCGGTACATTGCCAACTCCTATTGCTACCTCATGACGACTCCTACGAGCCCTCTTGCGGCCAGGGTAGCGTTCTCGTTCTTGACCTACCCTGGTGCGTGGCGCAACTGGTTAGCATTATGAACTTATTGACGACTTGACTAGTCTGACGAGCATACAGCTTCTACCTGTTGATCGCAATCAACGCTACCAGCATGATCTCGTGGTACCTGTTCTATCGTAAGTTGATCTTTCTGATGCAGCTCGACAAGAGAATGCGCTGACAAGAGTGCCATAGATCCACCAACCTTCAGCATGTTGCACCGCAAGAAGCTCGCAAAGGACTTGCTCATCCACTTTGATTGGATCGGCCTTGCATTGTACAGCGGAGGCCTTGCCGTGTTCATCTTCGGTCTGAACTGGGGAGGTACTTTGTGCGTCAGAATCCGAGTCTGGACTTCGCAGTGATCGTCGCTAACACGCAGATTAGGTATTCGTGGAGGTCATCTCACGTCATCGCTGCAATGGTGGTTGGGGGCGTGACCCTGTTCGGACTGCTACCGGCATTCGAGATCTTCATGTCCAAGCGAGGAAAGGAGACATACCTTCCTTTGCACCTCTTCAAGAACATTCGCTTCCAATCTGCAGCCTGGAACACTGGACTTGCCGCTGGCGTCTACTACGGCTTTTCGTACATCTTCCCACAGATCGTCAGTATTATCTACTATGGCCGTGGAGAAATCAGCGAGTACGACGTTGGTACTTTGGCCGGTCTGGCGCCGATGTCGTTCGTCTTCGCGCAGATGTGCCACGGGCCGATTGTCTGGTTCACCGGGCCGAAGTGGGCCATGATAGGATCTGCATTTATCGGCGTTGGCTGCCTGACAGCTTGCGCTGCTGACATCGACAACCGCGCCCTTACTCAGGGACTCCTGATCGTCGGCTGCTACGCTGTCGGTATCGTCGAATCTGTGTCGATCACAACATCAACATTCCCCCTACGCTCTCAAGAAGAGATTGGCCAGGGTGGTGGTCTCAGCGGCAGCACGCGCAATTCGGCCGCGTCGAAGCTGTGTAGATCATATAATCAACATTCCCCCTACGCTCTCAAGAAGAGATTGGCTAGGGTGGGGGTCTCAGCGTCAGCATGCGCAATTGCGTCTCCGCCATTTCCCTTGCAGTCTACACGACCACTCTCAGCAACCGACTGAATGTGACCATCCCGGCGAAAGTCTATGCCGTCGCGACTGGTTTGGGCTTGCCGTCCAGTTCGTTGGCCGCTCTGGGTGACGCACTTCGAGGCAACGCCGGGTATGATGCTGTGCCGGGCATTACCGATGCCATTCGAGCAGCAGTACAGGAGCCTTACCGGTTGGCGTTCCGAGACGCTGCTAAGACTGTCTTCCTCGTGTCGTTGGCTTTCTCTGGTACTGCCTTGATCTTGTCGTTCTTCACGACCAACAACGATGAAAGTACCGCGGACTATGTTGCGGCCGGTATGCATGGCAAGGGGCAGACAACGGCGTCTGCGGGCGAGAAGGACGGTCCAAACGAGAGCGGATGAGCGTCTGGCGGGCCACATAGATTAGCCAGGGCAGTGGTCTCAGCGGCTGCACGCGCAATGTCGTCTCCGACATTTCTCCAGCAGTCAACACAGACACCCTCAGCAAGCCACTGAGCGTAACCGTTCCGCCACGAGTGTACGCCGTGGTGGGTATCTTCGTCTCCGCCATTTCTCCTGCAGTCTACACAGACACCCTCAGCAAGCCACTGAGGGTAACCGTTCCGCCAAGAGTGTACGCCGTGGTGGGTCGCAACTAGTTCGGGCTCGCCAGCAAGTTCATCATGCAGTTGCTCTGGGTGGCGCTCTTCAAGGAAGCGCTCGTTATGATGATTGGAGTAGTACAAGAGTTTTGTCGGTTAGTTCTCCGAGATGCCACACAAACCGTGTGCTTGGCATTCTTCGGTCCTGCCTGAACCTTTGTCGTTCTTCACGACTAACAACCATGAGAGTACCGTGGGTCACGATACGGCTGGTATGCTTGGCAGAGGGCGGAGAATGGCGATCAAACGACAACGGATAGGTATCTCGGTTGTCGTTTCTGTGGAGAGCAGTGGGAAAGCACTGCTGCCACGCAGCTTTCGTACGTCGCAGGTTGGACTGGCGATATGATGGATTGATAAGGCGTGCCGATTGCATGTGGCGCGCTGTCAAGCCTGTCATACGTCAAGGGCTGGCCCAGGCGTGCCAAGTCACCTACGTCAGTCGGTCTTTTCCTGATGGGAGTTGGCGTGGTAGACTCCAGCACATGCAACCATTCGAGTCTTTACCAGCTCTTCCTGAACAGCCTTTCAACAGCTTTGCAAACGGAGATACAGCATCCCTTGGCGTATCTTGTCACCAAGCTTGTTTACCAAGGCTGAACTCAAGCATGTCCAGTCGAGAGGTACTCCGATCACAAGACACAAAGATGCGTGTTTCAGAACAGAGTAGAGCTGACGAGTGTCCAGTCCAGTCCAGGCCTTGGCATCAACAGTCGCAGACTCGCAGTCGCGAATGATAGGCAGGGCGAAAGGAAGATTGACGATGTTGAGATGCAAAGGAGTGGTTTGCACCGTGCTAGCGCCGATAATAATAAGGATTACGCGTTTCGGGCGGGCGGTTCCCCCTCGGCCCGTGTTGATCCTGAAGGCGAGCCTCCTGCGGTCCTTCTCTTCGACCAACACTTCTTGGCTATTTGACAACATGCTTCTGACGACTGCAAACTCAATTACATCGCTCTGCAGCTCAGCCGGTGGTTGAGTGTTGATCTCTTTACACTGCCCTGGCTGCCATGACCATCGACACTCCGGCATCCGATCCACGCCTCCGTGAGGCCCACTATGTGGTCTTCCGCGGCTGGTTTGTGCCCTAAACATCGATCTTGTCTGTCATGTCCTGCTATCATATGGCCCTATCCACCGTTATCTGCCACGGGGTGAGTATCAGGGTGGAGGAGGAGAGGGTTTTACGCGTCAATCGTGTCCCCCACACGGATCTGTCATGGTCAATACTGCTCAATACCATCATGAGCCCACCAGCTCGCTTCATCACACCACTGCCATTCAATCTACCACTCTCTCAGTCTCAGTCTCACCCTGGCCAGCCTTTGATCGCCTCCTTCACACATTCTTGGTGTTGAAGACCACACCGACGACTAGCCGCGAACCGACTCTGGACTATGGCACCACACCTTACGGTTGAGCTGCCTCCCCCGGTCGCCAGGATAGACGACCTCGCCGACAGAGAACGGTCCGCTTGTCCATCGCCAAAAATTTCTCCATCACGGCATTCCAACAGCTCTCGTTCGTTCGCTACTAAGCCCAAGCCCGGTGCTTTGCGGTTGCTTTTCTCTCAGGATGTAGCCACTGACTGGTGGCTGGAACTACAACTACTGTTCATGACTTTGATCTCGGGGATACTGGACTCCGTCACTTACACTACCTACAACGTCTTCACAACTAAGCAAACGGGTACGTTCGTTTCTTCGATGCTCATTGGGAACAATTCGCTGACGGTGTGAAAGGTAACTTCCTCTTCATCGCAATATACGTCTTCAGCAAAGAAGCGCTGGCAGAAAAGGTCGAACAGACCATCGCCGTATCGATTAGCTGGTGCGTACAACTCATCACCGCTCGACTTGTGAAATTATGCTAATACACACTGTTCAGCTTCATGGTCGGAAGCTTTGTATTCGGACAACTCGCACACCAGGTCCGCACGCGGAAACGAGGCTGGTTGATCCTGACGACCTTCATCCAAGGGCTGTTTCTTCTCGTCGTCGCACTCGTCGCGTGGTCTGGGGATGAGCCTCGAAAGGGGACGGGCACCAGGGCCCTTACAATCGTAGGATTGCTGTCCTTTGCCCAAGCTGGGCAGGTCAGCCTCGCCATTGGAGTCGGCCTTGCGGAGCTCAACACAACGATGATCACTGGAGCAGTGGTGAGTCGTCTTCCAATCCCTTTCTTCAACCATTGTCTCGTATACTAATCGACACACTCAGATCTCCACCCTCGGAGACCCACGCCTCTTCCGCTGGTCGAACCACCCCCGAGACCGACGAATCCTCTTTGTCGTCGCCTACGTCGCAGGCTGCTTCGCCGGCAGCGCGCTCAACACGTACGACATGGTCTGGACGTTCTTCCTCGCGTTTGCAATGAAGATGTTTGCTTGCGCGACTTTCCTCTTGACGCCGGGCATGGTGATGGATCTGGAGAGCCAAGACAGTTCAGGGACACGCATGCCGGTGTCGCATATCTTGTGGGGCGAGTGAAAAGAGTTACTGTTGCTGGGCGTAGCGATACATCGACTCCGCCAGAGGACACCAAACAACTTCATCGACGGCATGTGTGCCAGCAGGCTTCAGTCCGGACAATTGCTACATAAAACTTCGGACGCCTAGGCCCTGATAAGTTCGCCAGATACAACCCTTCAGTAACGTCCGTCCACTGCCGGAGCCGGAGTTTACGCCGCAGTTCGCATCACTTCGGCGCACCTCATCTCGAACTCTCCCGGGTCGAACAACCACCAATTTCTGAGCCGCCGCTGGTTTTCAATCGACGTCTGGAAGGGCCTGTCATTGCCAGCACCTTCAGTCGTCAACACTGGGCGAGCACAGCGATATATATGGCTAGCAGCAAAGATCATCGAAACCTTGCGTCCATTCATGCCACGGACTGGCTGGCAGGCACCGGGTCGACAGCCAACAAGGACAGGAAATCCGGAAGTGGAATCATGAGAAGTTGTCGAGCAATCCGACCATTGATTGTAAGACATTACCAGAAAGGTCCCTGCGTTTGGAATGCGTGGAACATGCAGAAATCAATGGGGATAGGACAGTACCTAACTCTATTTGAACTGGCTTCAGATAGCGTCATGCACGGCTCAAGCAGACCTGATGTAGCAAAACAGATGACGAACAAACGAATCTTACATCATCATATTCGATCATTGGATCCATTGACATCACGGCGTCCATACATTTTCTTCTACATCGTTTGTCTTGGGACAACGGGGTGTTTTGGTTTGACGGTGTTCAGTAGTGCCGGATCGAATCTCGACCCGATCGATCCCTTCATTCTTCCCTCCTCGGCCGACGATAATTTCGCGGTATCCGATGGACACGAGCATGTGCTGAGTGAATATGTTTGGCGCACTAAGCGAAGGCATAATTTAGTACCTACACGCATGCGAGGACAAGTCGACATGGATCGAGAATCCTCACAACGACATGGGAACGGGCACAAATATCAAGATGGAACGAGTGGTAAGGTAGCAAAATGTTGTTTCTTTCGATGCGATGCACGTCTATCACATCCTCTCAGAGCTAATATGTTGCGTTGTTAAGACACACACAACAGACATAAGCCAGCTTGGCCCAGGCCCATCATCATGGTGGTAGTAGTAGTAGTAAAATTCCGATCCCCTTTCCCAAAAACGCCTTTTTAACGTGAACACGAACGCTCAACTTTTAGCATGATCGTACAAGCCTTCTTCCAAACAAACCTCTCAAATCGACACGCTTAGTCGAAAGAGACCTTCTTGCCGGAGAAGTCGCCGAAGCCGCCACGGTTGAAGGAGCCGCCACGGCCACCGCCACGGCCACCACGGTCAGAGCCACCGCGGCCACGTCCACCACCACGGCCGCCACGGTCGCCGAAGCCACCGCGTCCGCCACCACGTCCACCGCCACGGCCACCACGGTCACCGAAGCCACCACGGCCGCCACCGCCAGAGCTGGGGTCACGGGGAGCGGCGTAGTCGAGACGGATGGGACGGCCGGCGACGTCGGCGCCCTGGAGGGCCTCGAAGGCAGCCTGGGCCTCCTCGATGGAGCCCATCTCGACGTAACCGAAGCCCTTGCTGGCGCCGGACTCGCGGTCGGTGATGATGCGGAGGCACTTGATATCGCCGAACTCCTCGAACTAGACGGTGAGCCACAACTCGTCGAAGTACAAGCTGAGATTGCCGACGAACA
>QZFA01000280.1:0-25420 GCA_003614995.1 Cladosporium phlei | reverse complement strand
GCGTTAGTTACGTCTTCTTCAGTATACGAAGGCATAGGGAAGGAAGAAGAAAGCTGGGGGAGAAAGCGGGGTTTATAAATTAACCTCGGTAAAAGTGAGCGGAATCCCCTACTGAGCGGCTTCCCCTACAGGCACGTTACTGATCGGCTTCCCCTACAGGCACGTTACAGTAGACAGCGTGTTGAATAGATAGAGGGCTTCATCAAAGCAAGCTGAGGTTCCTTTGGGAGAACGTCCATGATGAGCTCACTAACACTTGATTTTTGACAAGTTTTGTGAACTTTGTTACAATTTCCCTAATGTTACACTACAAGGTTCTGTGACATTATACGAAATCTATGCTTTACTAATGTTACAGTAAGAGAAGCGGATCAGTAGAGAAAGTGGAAGAGTATTTAAATTTTAAGGACCCGACAAAGATCTGGAAGATTGCAAGATGGGCAAGGGAGAAAGCCGGCCAGAGGGAGCCACTCCCCCAATTCCCAGCAATACAAGACCAGGAAGGACACCTACAGGAAGGTGACGAGGGAAAAGCTACAGCGCTTGTAGCCCACTTCTTCCCAGCACCAAAACCTGCCGACCTGAGCAATATCGAGGGAACGACATACCCTACCCCGTTTGCGGTAGACACACAGATTCAACCACAGGAGGTATCCAACCTCCTGAAACGCCTCCCCACCGGAAAAGCTGCTGGCCCAGATGCAATCCCAAACCTCCTCCTAAAAGAGTGTAGAGACGAACTCTCTACTACTCTTAGCAAACTCTTCACAGCGTGCATCCAACACGGCCACCACCCACAACCATTAAAGCGCTCCATTACGGTAGTTCTTAGGAAACCACAGAAGCCTGACTACACGAAACCGGGAGCTTACCGACCGATCGCTCTCCTTAACACCCTAGCAAAGGCACTCGAAGCCCTAGTTGCAAAAAGGATTAGCAAGGCGGCAGAGGAGAAAGGCCTCCTCCCAGACTCACAAATGGGAGCCAGGCCTGGCCGGTCGACTACCTCCGCCCTAGAACTTATCACTGAGCAGGTCTACACAGTCTGGAGAACAAATCCCAAGATGGTAGCCTCAATGCTATGTCTCGACATCTCCGGCGCCTTCGACAATGTCTCGCACGAAAGACTGATCCATAACCTTAAGATGAAAGCCTTCCCACTACATATCACCCTCTTCATCCAGTCCTTCCTAAAAGATAGGACAACGTGCCTGCGAATCGGAGAACACACTGACCGAGCTCGCCCCCAAACAACAGGGATCCCCCAGGGATCAACACTGTCTCCGATCCTGTTCCTGTTTCTTGCATCCACCCTCCTCCCTGAACTGGAAGGGAAGGGGGTCACAGCTATGGGATTCGTTGACGACTCGAACATCCTAGCCTTCGGCGAATCAACAGAAGCAAACTGCAAGAAACTGGAAGCAGTACATAACAAATGCCTAAGCTGGGCAAATCGCCATGGAGCAGCCTTCGCACCCCAGAAATACCAACTCATTCACTTCACAAGAAGCAGGACAATCCACAATCTACAAGCAACAGTCAACATCCACGGCTTCCAAGGGAACCCGGTTCCCGACCTCAGACTCCTAGGGGTACAAGTCGACAGCAAACTCCGATGGGGCCCACACATCAAAAAGACAGCAGAAAAGGGCAACGTACAGTTACAGTCGTTACAGAGACTCTGTAAATCTACCTGGGGAGCATCGTTCCTGAAAGCCAGGCACCTGTACACTGCAGTCGTTCGGCCAATCCTCACGTTCGGGTCGAAAGTCTGGAACACCTCAGAGGGTATCCCAGGAAGACGAAAAGGCCTTACAAAGCCAATCGAAAAGGTCCAAAGCCAGGCACTGCGGCAAATCACAGGCGCATACAAGAGCACCCTAACAGTTGTCCTCCAACAGGAAGCAGAGATCCCTCCGCTCGCCCTATACACCCAGGAGCTTATACGACAACAGGCCCAGAAAGACAACAACAGCTCATCGACAACATACGCCCAAGCCCGATGCAAGATAGTCTCACAGGAATGCAGGGTAAGGAACAGGAGATCCCTAGCTCAACAAGAACAACCAACGAAACAAGCTAAGACGATGCAGGCGATCACAGCACAAGAAGCTAGCAACCAGCACAACGGCCAACCCCAACCAAAGAACTGGTGGATACAACAAAGGTGGAGAAGAGAATGGGTCACGGCAGCTACAAAGAAGGAGGCAGCCCAGCCAGGCCAACAGCTCCCAGCTGCATGGATGAAGGACACAGCAAGAGGAAAGAGGATCCACAAGGGATGGTCCCGCCCCCAGAGCACAATGGCCACACTAATCAGAACCGAACACATCGGCCTCAGAGCATGCCTCGCAAGACAAAAAGTGCCAGATATCACCCCCGAATGCACATGTGGGTACCGAGCACAAACCCTAAAGCACGTTATGATCTTCTGCCCAGAAAGGCAAGGGTCAAGACAACGACTCTTCAGAGGTGCAGGCTCGGACTGGAAGGCCATCACCCAGACAAGGCGAGGGCTAAACGCCGCTACGAAATGGATGATACAGGAATCAGTCCTAGAACAATTCTCTCTAGCAAAAGAAGAGGAAGAAGAGAGAGAGAGAAGAGAAGACAGAGCTTAGGAGCGTGGTGAGAGGAATGAGCCTTAGAGATCCTCTCTATGTCTAATAAAACAACGCACACCAGAGGTAGACTTGGTAACCCACAGAACCAAACGGAACCAGAGGGTTTTATACCGCCGGCTTTTACCTTCTAGCGAACAATAGAGATCGCTGCTTGTCCCGTAGATGGAATAGTACAGCAATGCCACACCCTGTTTGATTTTCAAGGCTAGAAAACACCAATTCAAGCTGGTTACCTGCCGAAACACCTTCAGACTGGATGCACGCGACCTCTAATAGTGGCCGGACGTCGGATATACTAGGCCTAGAGTGGTTAGAACACTGCTTTATACCTAATACTCGACGAAACGACGGAAAACGGATTTTACTCTTAATCGACGGTCATAGTAGTCACTTGACGTCGAAATTCATTGCCAGATGTATGGAAGCGTCAATTGACCTTACTAACTTATCTCCGCATACGTCACATCGATTACAACCACTAGATATTGGCATTTTTGGACCCCTAAAAAGGAATTTAACAAAACACCTCGAACGACGATTACGAAACGATTCTAGACGTAACGTGTCTGTAGGGGAAGTGGGACAGTAGGGGAAGTGGGACACTCTAAGTATATCTCATACTGTCACGCGTTTTTCATATCATATACTGGGTAGTATGAGTACTGCCTGCGTATTAATCGTAGTGTCCCACTTCCCCTACTGTCCTACTTCCCCTACAGACACGTTATTCAACGTGTTGAATGGATATAGGCCATTATTAAAGCACGCCAAGACTCCTTTAGGGTCCCCTCTATCAAATCGTCGTTTCGGAGTGCCGGACTTTATCCATTTGAACCTTCAGTTGTTTTAGACAAATTGGACCCCCCTACCCCCTCCCCTCCGACAACACCACCCCCTATGGACCGCCCTATCGATCTCAACGCCGCGTTAGCTGGCAGTTCGCCGCCTGAGGGGACTAACTTACACCAACTGAACACCGAAGTTGAATCACTTGTTAGTGAATCAAATCTGAGGACTCCAGTTCGACGCTATCTAAAGAGGTCTTCAACCCTATTAGAAAAAGTCGTATCTGAGAATGCCCTATTACGCCGATCAAACGCCGAGAAGGACACGTTATTAGACGTGCGTAAGACTCGTAAGAAAAGCAAACGGGTTGCTATTCAGGGCAAGCATATGCTTAGTACAGCTGAAGTACTAAAAGTGGTCAAGGAGGCTGAGAAGGAGGCAGCTAAAAAGAAGCGGGGTAGGAAGCGTAAAACTCGGACTCCTACGCCAGAATCAACTGAGGAGGAAGAAGAGAGTTCAGAGGATGAGTTGTGTAGATTTTGAGATTTTAAGTTAGTGAATCAGTTAGTACTTGATTTTTCAGTTAAGTTATCCAAATCAAAAACCATGACGTCAAACAAAATTAATAACAGTTCAACTATTAGCCTACCAGAACGTAGTGTTATGACTTACGTCGTGGAATGAGAAATGCAACAGTAACGTGCCTGTAGGGGAAGTGGGACAGTAGGGGAAGTGGGACACTTTTTCAATTCCAAAATTTCAAACTTGATTTACTAACTCAACAACGCCGTTATGACCTAACTAACTAAGCCAACTCATCAACTGATTCTTCTTCTTCCTCCTCTGAAGAAATCAGTATGTATTTCGTCTTTTTACTTCCTTTTTTCGTCTTTTTCTTTTTCGTACCCTCTTCGAGATCCTGAACTAAGTTAAGTTAGACGTAAAATACTAACCTCTCACCCGCTCGGTATTCTATAATAATATTAGCGTTAATAATATTAGTGTTAACTATATACTATAATAACCATCGATCATTCGACACTAAACACGCAATTTGAGGAGGTTGTACTAAGAAGAGTTAGCGTTAAGTTATATCTCCGTCATTTTGAACAAGATCAACAATCTGACATAGATTGAGAGCTTTAGGAGTACGCGGACTACCCCTAGCTCTTAAGATCTGAGATGCATGACCAATTTGACTGACATTTTCATCGTTTGGTGAGGGTGTTCTAGGAGGGGGAGTAAGAGCCGACAATAAGATCTCAGGATCAAATGGATAGATTTCAGCCTTTTGAAAGCCAGATTCAATAGACGACAGCTTAAAGCATCGGGCCCTAGCTTTAATATAAGCTGAAATCCATTCTATACGTGGTAAACGCATAGTCGAATGTCGGAAAATTCGGTCGACCTCTAAGTTGATTGCAGTTTTTAGAGGCCCAAAAATCGATAAATCGAGAGGCTGCGTTTTATGTGATGAGTGTGGTGGGAGTAGAAAGAGGTCGATTTTCGATGGAATACAGTAGGCAATGAATCGGGACGTAAAGTGAGAGGAATGACCGTCGATAATCAAAAGGTCTCGTGCGTTCCTAGCTCTAAGTTAATTGCCGTTATTAGAGGTCCGAAAAGCGATAAATCTAGAGGCTGCGGTTTATGCGATGAGTGTGGTGGTAGGAGAAAGAGGTCGATTTTCGATGTAATACAGTAAGCGATGAACCGGGCCGTAACATGAGAGGAATGACCGTCAATAATCAAGAGATGTCGTAAGGTACTTGTTTGACTAACAAAAGGCTGAAAATGCGTTTTTAGCCATTCGAATCCAATTAGATCAGAAGTCCAGCCTTTTTTCGATGTAATGAACTTCCAACCTGCTGGAATCTCGTCGGGAATCCAGCCTGAATTTAGATTTTGTCCTTTGAAAATCAGACACGGAGGCAGGGTCACCCCCGAGGCGCTGACACACTAAACAGGTAATCCACTCTTGTCGTCCTGGTTGTTTCTTTTCTCGGCGTTGATTCAGCGGATCGAGTAGAACAACTGATTTTCTACTAGATCCGATCGAGAAGCCGGTTTCGTCGACGTTATAGATCGCACTCGGGAGGTATTTGTGTTCGCGTAGAAGATCTCCTAAGTTGTCAAAGTACGATTTTATCGTCGAAAAATCAAGTGCCGTAGACCGTGCTG
Source organism: Cladosporium phlei (assembly GCA_003614995.1). Classification (NCBI taxonomy): domain Eukaryota; kingdom Fungi; phylum Ascomycota; class Dothideomycetes; order Cladosporiales; family Cladosporiaceae; genus Cladosporium; species Cladosporium phlei. The sequence continues at coordinate 19,829 of QZFA01000280.1, read as the reverse complement.
TGTCGATAGTACGCGAGAAACACGTCTTGATTCGTGGGTGGCGTGTCCGAAAGCGGTCGAGAAATAGGACTTAATTCATTTTCGTCGTTTTTTGAGATCCGTTCAGACTGAATTTCAGAAGCCAAAATTTTGACTAACTGAAGAGTGATTGGGGCCCCTAACTTTGCGGCCCGGTAAATCCAGTTCTCAAGTGTTGTTTCCTCAATCAGAGTTAGTATTTGTTGACTGATTGTCACGGGCGGGTATCGGGGGTACAAGCGGTGCGTAGGTATGGTAGCAGACGGATCGGATACAGAGCTATGTACGTACGGATAGGCAACCTAGTGGTATACTCTATTGACAGGACGTAGCTCAAAGAGCTACATCAGGATGCAAAGTGCGAAATCAGGAGTAAGCCGAGTCCTCGGCTTACCTGCCAAGCTGATCAGTGTGCCTGAGGCAACCATCAGGGGCTGTCACGTTCTGACCGTGACACTGATGTGACTTTCTGATCTCGATTTTGCTGTTGAGTGTCGTCTTTGTAAAGTCGAAAAGGGAATTTGAAAGACAATTGCTGCTTTGCGAATTGACTGATATTCACCATTGACTAACGCACTTAATGTGTTAGTCACGTCTTCTTCTGTATACGAAGGCATAGGAAAGGAAGAAGAAAGCTGGAGGAGAAAGCGGGGTTTATAAACTAACCTCGGTAAAAGTGACCCGCTTCCCCTACTGACCCGCTTCCCCTACAGGCACGTTACCTTAAGAATATCCTCTTTTGTAAGGAGGTATTTACCCATAAAAGCCACTCTTTTACACGTTTTACTCTTCTTTCGAGTATAAAGTAGTACGTCCGGCTCGCGTAGCTCTCTCCGCGCTAAGATCGCGTCTGTCGTATTACCTCCTTCTTCAAGATCTTGAACCACCTAAATGATATGCTCTATTCTACGGAGGTATTTTCCTTTTTATGGCACTCTATTACCCGTTCTACGCGTCTTACGCGTATTAAGTAGTAAGTCCTTCTCGCGTAGCTCTCTCCGAGCTAAGATCGCGTCAGTATCTCGATCTTCGGCGAAGTCAATCAGATCCCGGATAAGGTCCCTAGCTGAAGGTGGTATATCTCTGTCATTTTGAACGAGGTCGACAATCTGACATAGATTAAGAGCCTTAGGGGTATACGGACTACCCCTAGCCCTTAAGATCCGAGATGCGTCACTAACTTGACTAACAACTTGATTTCCTGGAGAGGGGGTCCGAGGAGGAGGTATAAGAGTCGATAATAAGATCTCAGGATCAAACGGATAGATTCCAGCCTTTCGAAAGCCAGACTCAATAGAAGAAGGTCTAAAGCATCGGGCCCTTGCTTTGATATAGGCTGAACTCTATTCTACACGCGGTAATCGCATAGTTGAATGTCGGAAAATTCGATCGGCCTCTAAGTTAAGAGCAGTTTTTAGAGGTCCGAAAATCGATAAATCGAGAGGCTGCGTTTTATGCGATGAATGTGGCGGTAGTAGAAAGAGGTCTAATTTCGATGTAATACAGTAGGCGATGAACCGGGCCGTAACGTGAGAGGAATGACCGTCGATAATCAAGAGGTGCCGTAAATTGGTTGATTTACTAACAAACGGCTGAAAATGCGCTTTTAGCCATTCGAAACCAATTAAATCAGAAGTCCATCCTTTTTTCGATGTAACGAACCTCCAACCTGCTGGAGTCTCGTCGGGAATCCAGCCTGAATTTAGATTTTGTCCTTTGAAAATCAGACACGGAGGTAGGGTCACTCCAGAGGCGCTGACACACTCTAAACAGGTAATCCACTCTTGTCTTCCTAGTTAGTTCTTTTCTCGGCGTCGATTTAGCTGATTAAGTAGAACAACTGATTTCCTACTAGATCTAATTAAGAAACCGGTTTCGTTAACGTTATAGATCGCACTAGGAGAATATTTTGCGGCGCTGACACACTCTAAACAGGTAAGTTAATCCACTCTTGTCGTCCCGGTTGTTTCTTTTCTCGGCGTTGATTCAGCTGATCAAGTAGAACAACTGATTTTCTACTAGATCCAATTGAGAAACCGGTCTCGTCGACGTTATAGATCGCACTAGGAGGGTATTTATGTTCGCGTAAAAGCTCTCCTAAGTTGTCAAAGTACGATTTTGACGTCGAAAAATCAAGTGCCGTAGACCGTGCTGTGTCGATAGTACGTGAAAAACACGTCTTGATTCGTGGGTGACGTGTCCGAAAGCGATCAACCCATCGGTCCGAGATAGGACTTAATTCATTTATGTCGTGATTTACACTCCGTTTGTTCTAAATTTCAGAAGCCAAAATTTTAACGATCTTAAGTCAAGTGCTGTAGACGGCGCCGGGTCGATAGTTCGCGAAAAACCCGGCTTAACTGGCAGGTGGCGTGTCCGAAAGCGATCGTCCCATCTATCCGAGATAGGACTTAATTCATTTTTGTCGTAATTTGAACCTCGTTCAGACTGAATTTCTGAAGCTAAGATTTTGACCAACTGAAGAGTGATTGGAGCCCCTAACTTAGCAGCGCGATAGATCCAGTTCTCGAGTGTTGATTCTTCGATCGGAGTTAGTATTTGTTGACTAACATGACTTTCTTTTCTTGATTTTGGTTTTCGACGTCGATTATGTAAAGTCGAAGAGGGGATTCCAAAGGCTAATGCAGCTTGACAAATTGACCGATGTTCGCTGTTTACTAACGCATTTAATGCGTTAGTCACGTTTTCTTCAGTATACGAAGGCATAGAGAAGGAAGAGCAACAGAGAGCGAGAAAGCTATAGAGAAGGAAGAGAAACAGCAGAGAAGAAAGCGGGGTTTATAAAGCTAACCTCGGTAAAGTGTCCCACTTCCCCTACTGTCCCACTTCCCCTACAGGCACGTTATGTTGTTCAAAAAACTCCTGTGTGTATCTGAAGCTTCCGACATATCCGGCTTGTTGTTGTCATCGCTGAAGTATCCGGAACAGTGTTTATTCTGTTTCCAAGTCAACATGCAAGCAGTAGGTCAGTCAAGTAGGCTCAAACCTGAGTGATACGCAATATCTAAAATGCTGACTCGGTATGAAAACACGCTATCTATGGCTCGGAGAGGTTTCGGATCACCTTGAGGTCTCGGCTGATAGGTCTTAGACCCTAGATCATGCTGCCTGCCTGTATATGCACCGCGTCGACGCCATGGGCTCTAGGCATAATTTAGCGCCTGAAAACCTCCTGTGCGTCAAGTGATACTGTAGGCGACGAGCCAAGTATGCACGAACAGTTCTGGGCCGGGGCATCATGGGAGTGCGCTGAACGCTGCAGAAGGATCTCGGGTATACTGAGATCGCTTCGTTACTGACAACACCTTTGAATCACGTGTAATTTTTTACGGCGAATTCACAATAGTTCTACAAGTCCAGAGTAAAAAGGTGATGTACTGTATGTAGAGACCAAAGGGCCCCCTCCTCCCGCCCGTATGCCTCCCCGAGCGTCTCGAGACCCCCACCTCTTGTCGTCGCTTTCCCGTCACAACCCATACACATATAAGGCTGTCTCAGCGCCTTGAACATCTGATCTCTATTCTCCACCACGTAAAGCACAACTCGTACCAATGTTCCCATCGCTCTCGTTGCTCATAAACCTCGCACTGTTCAATGCGGCGTATGGCGGTGCATTGGAGATAGGTCCTGCTCGAGTCGATGTCGACGTGTTTATGTCTTTGGACCACCAAACATCCTCGACCTCCTCCGCAACGTTGCCACCAGCAGCCACCACCACCACGCCAGTACCTGACGCGACAAGCGAGAATTCAGGGTCAATACAGTCCGCGTTTCATCCTTACTCCCGGGTTACTTCCTACGTCGCCTCGGCATGGAATGAGCTAAACAGTGCATTGCACGACTCTGAAACTTTGACTTCAGATCTCACCAGCTCGGCCACTAGTTACATGGCATCCGATGAGCATGTCTACGGCGGTTCGTCAACGACATATAGTCTTCAGTCCAGCGTTGTAGACTTGCCGCAACACTCACGATCGGACCATCTCACAAGGACGGAGCTGTGTGACAGTAGCTCGAGTGAAGCGCCTACGCTGTTTGTGTCCACCACGAGTCCGGCATCTCGCAACCCCATCTCAGGCGGTCCGTCTCAACCCAATGCCACTGGCACCTGGACATGGCCACCCGTCGTCTCGGCATTGCCGTCCTCGAGCAGTCACTCGGGAAACTCCACACCGAGCGATTCCCCGATTGCTCAACTAGGTGGTGCGAATGGCAACTCGCCTTTGACCATCTGGACTTGTTGGGCAGCAGGTACCTTGCTTCTGGCGGCCGAAGCTCACAGCATGCTGTAGACGGATGTTAGTCGTTTTGGTTTGCTCAGATCACGAGGGTTGTTCTCTTCTTGTACTGTACAGCATGCTTGCGTAGTTTTTTTTTGGGTCAAACAATGTTGATTTCTCTGATTCATCACTGTATTGACTTGCTGAGGCGTGTGATAGTGGTATGCGCAGAAGCGAAACGCTTACCGAGCCTTGGAACACTCATGTGACTGCGCTCACTCGGTAGCTCAGGACCACAGATGGCGCACACTTTCTATTTGGCAGACGCAAGGAAGCCGATTCGTACAGTACCCACATAGCGTTATACTTGGTTTGTCACGGAATTGGATTCATTTTTATCTTCTCAGACGCAAATCGGCACTGGCGAGGAACGATGAGAAGTGTGGAGGGATGACGAGCTGACTCGCGACGGTAACTCACAGTACAATACGTTGATTTAAGTTAGGCACAGATATCTTGCAGCCCGACGGCCACCAGCTTCGCTACGTCTCGATTCATCAGAACCGTCAGCGCACGAGCCAGGAGCCGTATCATTGCGAATCCGGGTCTGCGCCCGTGCATCTGGAGAGTGGCGGAGGCGCAAGAATCAAGTTAGGCGCTAACCGATATCAGTTTCCCTTGGATGATAAGCTCCGATCGAGATACACTAGAATGGAGGGAAAAGACGAGTGAATAGACATATTTGGTCCGCTTTAATCGACGCAATGATCACATAGGAAAGGTATTAAAGCATCCCGTTCCACGACTTCTTTCACGCCATCCATCTCCCAATCCTCTCGTCGATCCTAGTTCATCATGGATCCTCCACCAAACATTTCGGACCACCACGTCCTACTCAAGATTCATACGCCGGCTCAAGAAGTCTCTGAAAGGTATGTAGAGCATAGCTCGAAGTGATCTTTTGCTTGACTGATCTGATTACTCTTTAGGAGACATAAAGACGTATCAGCCGTTGGTGGCTCGGACAGATGCTACATCGGCACCATTGTTCAACTCGGGAACGGGGTTACAAAGGATTTCAAGAAAGGGAGCAACATTGGAATGATCACCCGTAGGGCGGCTTCTGCGGGAAGCAAGATTGGCTGCTTACGGGAGCACTGTGTTGGGAACGGCGCTGGGTACTACAACGAGTGGAGGAGGGTGGACACTTGGGCTTCCGGGACTTCTTAACGGTGGTATTCAACCACATGAAGAAAGAGTTCGAGGTGACGTGTCTCGATGCTAGTCTAATTGTCCTCATATTGGCCGTACATGGATACTGTATCTCCTATTGCCTCTTTGCACAAGTGTAGGCATTCTCGATGCCACGGTACCCGGAAACTCGCAGGTCTTCGACCTCGGGGATGTTGTTGACAAGTGTACGGATGCTAGGGTGTGATATGACACAGCATTGGGTTAGGTCAAAATGTTTGAGCCTCCTCGAGGAATCGAACAGTCTGTCAGTGGAGCAACTGATCCCACTTGCTTTTCCATCGATCGACACCGCCAACGACTCAATGGTCAAACTATCACAATTAGTCAAGTTGTGGCGTTCTAGACTGTGGCGGAGGAACAGTTACGGTAAGTGGGAAGTCTCGATAACTCTAGGTGAAAGCGTCCTGCTTCATAGGATGTCCTGCAACCCCGGGGGGACTTTTACATTCGAAAGTCTGAATACACTGTCATAGCAAGTCTGCTACGAGGCCAAAGGGTGATGAACGTTGCTGTAGTGCTCTTAGTGTGTTGTTCGGATTCATGAGTCCGCATCAGAGTCAATCTCCATATGATGGCTGTTGATGCGAATCAGATGCGCTGCGCCTTCTGCTTCAATGGGACGTCTCTTTGCCAGATAACATACAAAAAAGATGTGACTCTAGAATCAGGGCGCTGTCTAACATTTGACTCGGATCCCCAGCAGCAGGTAATTGTTGGCAGAGCTCAGCTGACCAAGATGATGTACTGTCCACAGATCTAGGGAGTTACAGCCCTTAGCTAATGTGACTTGCTCTGTTTGTTCGCACCGACACCTTGGTCCTTGGATGATCCGGCACCCACCTCCGCTATCAAAAACAGCAAGACCTTGTATGCACAGATTCCCAGGAACGCAACGTGCGAGGCAAGAGTAAGAAGTGCCACCATGTTCGCTAAGGAAGTGCCTACAAAATCCTAGTGTTGTGGTACGTTGTGGTATCGCCATGCAAAAACACCATACGCTATCCAGGTGCTAAAGAATTGGACGGCCCTAGTACAGTACTCTGTTAGTTAATTAGATATATCGACAGGGAAGCGTTTCACTAACCACGAGTCGCACATGGAACCCCTCTCGGCTGTCCATTCCCATTCCAGAGCTACAGAAGCCCAACCTATGATGCACTGGAAAAGCAACCATGGTAGAAACATTTGTACTTGTGCGCTCTGGTCATGATAGAAACAGTAGAGTAAATAGAGGTTTGTGACGAGCGATGAAGTGGACAGGATGTCCGTGTAACTGTGTTGGCGTCAGTCTTCCCAATATTATAAGATGCCTGGGACACGAGGTAGATGGAACTGACCGCTTGAGCCGGGACGCATAGCCGGCTCGCATTCTCAAACCCTCCGACAAAATTAAGGGTGCGTAGACAGCCTGCATGAGGCCATAAAGGAAGATGAGGAAACCATGCAACAATATGTAGGTTTCTGGAGGCTCGAGGCGCAAGTCCTCGCGTGGAATGGACGAACGACATTTCTGGAGGATTGCATCGAAAATTTGGCGAGCGTTGATTAGCATACCGACGTATTGTACAAAGGCCAGTGTCGGAATGATCAAGAGAACCGACGCCGGCTTGGGATTTTCTGGACGGTAAGATCAGGGGACTGTGCGTGACTCGAATGAGCGGTAATGAGCTCATAGTTTATGGAGGGCACGAACCCCAGTGACGATTGAGGGATTAGAAGATGGGCACATTCCGCCCGACTGTCCCCCACATCTTGTTGCCATGTTGGGCTCTTTCGTCAGTCGCAGGTTTGTGGCCGATGCCACTTACATACAGCTGAACTTCGTTTCCGGCCTGATACTGTAGACATACGGGAGCATGCAATATCGGCTCGACCCTGAACACTCTTCGATCAATTCAAGCAGCAAGGATTCCCTGACGCGGGACGGCACGGCCCACGACCTCGCCCGAGCAAAGCTGACAGCGGAACCGCAGTCATTCCCGCACGGCAGCTGCCGCTCACCGCCAGCCCGATACACAAAGCTTCCTTGACGCCTTCCTGCGACCACGCGCGCTCTGGCCGCACGTGAGCTTCTCGACTCAACATTGCGCTCGACAACCATAGTGATGGTCTGTTTCGTATGCACAAATGAACAACGTTGGTCACTGAGTGGGTTTCTGTCAGTGCTCATCACCGATACTCTATCGAAAGTGGGACGCTCATGCACCATCTCCACGGGTGTGAGTTGCTATCAGTTCCTAGTTGTCACACAGCCACACCCGCATTTTCTTTTCTGTACACGGTATGATCAATATCCTGATGTTCGTCTCCGTCATCGCCGCCGATCGCACTTGGCCACGGCTCAGGGCATTCGAAGGCCCTCTGGCAACCGACAAACCGTAGTTGGAAATGTCAACCGCAGGCGAGCTTCATTGCCTGAAGTTACACCGGCTGCACGGTGTCATGGCGGGAAGCAAAATTACGTGGACATTTGACAGGACCAGGGATTGGGATGCATGGAACGGGATATTTTCTCTGTTCTCCATCTGTGCTCACGCGTTGAAGTGCTACCTTCGACCCTGCCATTCCGCCTTACTCAAGGCGCCACGGCTTTTGAACTCGGCGCCCTCGCTCTTGCTTGTCGTCGAAACTACAGTACTCACCCTGAACCTCCCCTCTCCTTCCACATCTCACAAGCTGGTTAAGTTACCTTCAGCAGCCTCCCGTACTTGCATTGTCCTCGTGATCGCAGCCTAGGCTGTGCAAGGCTTGTCCTTTTGAGCTCATACGCGAGCGTGAGCCCGCGTCTTCATCGCCATGGAGTTGCCTGCCCTGACTGCCGCATCTTCTTGTTGTGCATTCCCTTGTAGTCCATCTCTGTCTCGCGTGCGAGCTGGTCTGCGAACTTGTTTGCGAGTACGTGCTATTGTCGCGCTGTACGTATGGGGTTCGTGACAGATGTTTCTCAGGTGTGGCTCATCCCTTTCTGTTGGTACATACTGGCAGCACATCTACAGACTCGGCTGTATATTCAACATATACAGTTCAACAGTGCAAGGGGATTGCTGACATGCTGACATCACGTTAGCATGATCCCTTTACTGATATTGTTACATGGACATCCTAGTATGTAGTGAGGGGGTGAGGGGAAAGAGGAGGTTAAAAACCTCTTCCTCTCCTCCCACTTCTCTTCCTAATAGAACAGAACCCACATCGTATAATTATGAGACTATCACCACAGTGACTGTATCGTACGTACGAGAAGCCCTACCAACACTTTTCAATGAGCACTTCCATGAGTCTTCCTGCGAGAGCCGGGAAGCTCGTCACGCTCTTGTCCGTTCTCTACGTGTATTCCCGACTCTTGCTCATCTCCAACCTCAAGTCAGCATTGGCGGCCTTGCGGGTCATGATGCGTGTTGCCTGTTGACGCGCGGTGCGCACAGGCTGTGTCGTGTCGTGTCAGAGTCTCGTCGGTGGCTGGCTAGTAAGGCAATCGATTATGCTAGCCATGTCGGGCGTTACTAATAGGAAAGGAGTAGTCAGACTGTGAGAGCTATCTTCCATGTCGCTGGTGTGAGCGGCGTTTCGCGCATTGCCTGTTAGCACGTGGTGCGCGCAAGCTTCTTCGCGCGCAGGTTTCTCGATGGCAAGGCGGCGTCGTCGGCGGCTACTTCGCCCGTATAAAGCTCCATCGACGACCAGGGAATGATCAAGTATTATAGTTTAAGAGACTGCCGCGTGGGCCCATTGCCATTCCGGTGTTCTGTAGCGCACTTGGTATGACTGCGTGTGTGGCGGACATCTCGTAAGGACTTCCACTCTCCTTCCCGGCTGTAACGAGATCGTGGGAAGGACGCGCTTCGAGATGACATGCTTTTGATGCCCATCCAGATTTCCCGGTCTCTGTAGCGCATGGAAATACTTTCTTGTTACGTGCGAGAATGTGCTAACGCATCCCCAGTGGGCGCGCAGTGCGAACGCTATCAAGCGTTCGGCAAACAACATCACGGAGATCCTGAGGAAGACTAGGCGTGAAGCCTGTGCAGCCGCACCCTGGTACAAAGGCAGGTACCCTTAGAGTGCCCAGAGCTTCTAGCAGGCTACTTAGGTTGGAATTCTGGATCGCGCTTTCAAACGGCCACAGTCCAAGACTTTCAAGTTGTGTCTGCCAGACTGCTAGATGACCTTCACTGCACTTTGGCGACACGTGGTACATGTCCAGGGAACAATTTCGGAGCGCTGCGACAGCTTTTAGCATTAGCTGTGTCTTTTGGTAATGGTGGCCACCTGCGTTCATCTGTTAGTTTTGCAGAAAAGATGGGAAACGAATAGAGCAGCCCGGTCACACCTGCAAGATTCCGGTCCATAACGTCGAGGGGTCTATAAGTGTAAGACCGATGTGTGTCGTGTTTGACGAGGGTCGAGGGAAACCCAAGGTCCACGGCAATTGCGACAACGATGTACACTTCATTTTCCACCGCTTTGTTCAATGCATGATCAAGCCACTTCGGACTCCATGCCAAAAGGGCACTTGCCAGCTGGTATCTATTGCACGACGAAGCAATGTTTTTCAGCGCATCCAGAGAAAGTGCAATTGGAACTTCTTGATGGCGACCATGGAGGATGTTGCAGATCGTTAGTAATGCATCCCCGTCATCGTCGAAAATTTTGAGCTCGTTCATGAGGGACGTGAAAGCAAACGGCTGAGTCATTGGACGACGACGCAACTGCAGCAATCTAGAAAAATCCCCGGATGCTTTGACTAGTACCTGGGAAGAAACTAGCAGAAGGTTCTCGTTGCCTTTTCGAGTGACTCGAAGCAAAAGATCGCCCTCCGGGCAAATGATGGTGACTGGTTGGGCAGTAGGAGTCGGCATTTTAGCCTGAGTCACAACAATATGTCAAGCACGTAGGGAGGATAGGATTTTGCCGCACCAGTCTCGATGACATTCCTATTTCTATATACAGGAGACCGTTCCAGGCGTAGGATCGTGGTGAGGATGGGGGGCCAAGGATGGAATTGGGAGAGATCCCATGCATGCCCTCGCCGGCGTCAGACAAGTCCCCGTTGACTCTCATTTGCCAGGTTGTTGCGACTGGTAGATCAATACAGCGCCAGGCCTCGTAGACTGCGGCATGTTGTAAGAGCTGGAATTCTGACCCGCTTTCCCTACAATGAGTTATTTTACCGCACGAGCGGTAGTTGTAGGTCGGTGAAGTCCGGATAATCAAGGGGGAGAGAAGATCCACAAAGTGTTTGATTTGTCGTACGATATCAAATGCACGTACTTCGAAAGTCACGGAAGGGGGGGTAAGAATCTCGGACAGTCGAATCCGTACGTCACCTGAACTACTTCTCCTTTACTACTTCTCCTAAAGTTCATAAAGCGTCTGCTTTCTGGTATGGCGCCCAATGCCACAACCTTTAAGACTTCTTTGCATATTCTCAGTCAAGTACACAACCTACCATGGACCTATACAGCGCTTTTGCGACGGGCTTTCTCGGCGCGTTCTGTGCTATACTATTGATCAGTATAGTGGTAAGAGCTTTCAGAAGAGCAGTTCCGAATGTCTCGAGATGGTTGACACGGCACATAGTGATGTCACGGGTATTCAACCGCCGACATACCATCAATCCGACACGTGCACAGATCATATGTGTCATCGCTCATTGGGGAATCACAGCATTCTACAACATATTCAGAGTTCATACCATATCGCAAGCTTCTACAAGGGCGGGTCAGCTTGGGCTACTTCACGTGATTCCACTATTATCTCCGATGCAGATTGTGTTTTCGTCATACGCCTTGGACATATCTCTTATCAATGCCGAGTACACACATATCACGCTCGGCAGCATGGCTGTCATTCAAGGCTGTCTACATTGCATCCTAAATTATGCGCAGGAGACTCGACCACAAAAGATTAGCGCATTTGAAATAATGGTACGTGAGACAAAATCCCTATGCCCAACCATGCCTCTGACTCGAAACGACAGGCAATTGCATCACTTGCTACTCTCCTGATATCGCCGTTGGCAAGACGCCGTATTTATGAGCTGTTCCTTTATGTACACCAAGTGGCAACCATAACGCTCGTCGTCGCACTTTGGATGCACATTGATGCGAAAAAATCTGGAAGCCGCGCATTCTTGGTTGCAGGGCTTGGCCTATATCTGAGTACTTGGCTTTTCCAATTCGGTAGAGCTTTGTACATCAACATTGGCGTCCGCAAAAACACAAAGCGAAACGATGACCTCAGCAAGAGCGGCGATCTGAATGACACACATATTGGCAGTTTCTCCAGTCGGCTACGTATCAACTATCTCGACAAGATTGCGTTCGACGAAAACTTCTGGGTACTTCGCATACGGCTTGCGCAAAACACAAGCATAAAACCGGGAGTTTACGTTTTTCTGACCCTCTGGACTTTTTCACACGCTTCCATTCTGCAGCGTCACCCATATGTTGTCATATGGCGAGAAGATCCCTACCCTGGGCAGTCAAACATTTACCTTTTGATAAAATCTCAGAATGGATGGTCCAAAAGATATTTTGGATCATTGTCAAAGAGGCAAAAGAAGGAGATCGAGGCCAAAAGCGCCGGGGAAAACACCCGTGGAGGGCACATCGAAATGAAAAACATGAAAGTCTGGCTTAGTGGACCGTATGGAAGGTCATACGAATCTGGATCGTGCGACCTCAGCAACTATGATCATGTACTGTTACTCGCGCAGGACTTGGGAATATCATCCCTTTTGCCGCTGATGAAAAATCTTGTAGACAGATGGAACTCCTCCGTCATCAGGACTCGCCGGGTAAAACTCGTGTGGGATACCAAAGGCATCTATCTTAACCAAATAATGAAGTGGGTGAATGATTTGCTCGCACAGGAGATAATCTCTGAGTACGAAAGAGTACCTTCAAACGACAAATCAGGCTCGGCACCACGACACGTACCATTCTTGGAGATCTGCATGCATGTTCCAAAGATGCAGCTCCCGAATGATAGCAAATCTGAGAAATACAAGAAGTCACGGTTGTCCTGGTCGGATCAGCCAATTGCTGTGGAGAACTACATTCGGGAGGAAGCTAAAGGACGACCTAAGAAGGTCGCTGTTGTTGGTAAGAGACCTACATCTACTGGTAATGACTGCAAATGCTGATCAAGGAAGTTTCCGCGTTTCCCCAAATGCGGCACGAGACGAGAGCCCAAGTTCTTCGATACGATAGTGTGGAATTCCGCATTTTTGAGCATGATTTCCAACCGCAGCCCGACCCGCATGATCGTTGAAGACGAGATCCTCCCGAGAGTCCGTTTAGTCCCAAAAGAGGAACAACCAGAGACCACTTGGGGCACTTCAGTCACCGGCGACTATGGTATCTTCCCATAAGACAATGTACGAAACACATGCATGCAAATGTACATACACTTAGTGACGCATATAGCTTCGTCCCGCAGTTTCATAACTTAATCGCACCCAACGTCCCCCCCTGGGACCCGGAAACTGCCCCCATGCAAAAACGATTCCCCTTTCCAGCTTTTTAAACCTCCCGGCTACGCAGGTATAACATATCAACCATCTCTCCCTACTTTTCAGCTCTTTGTCCACCAGAAAATTCACGCGCGAGGATCTCATGTCCCCAGTAGACCATCCCATCGAACCAATCCGTCGCTGCTATTTGTCGTTGCCCGGACTCTCGCCTCACGCAGAGACAACCAGGAGTGCCGGTGAGGTCAAAACAAGGTGCGCTAGGTCTACTTCAGCGCGCGGATCACCCTGAGCCCGTATGCATGCCGTCAGTGGCTGTTGGCGGTCGTTGCGTCGCGGTCGTACAGTAAGCCCCTAACGAGCCATTTCGAGAGAAAGCTTCCGACTCCGGTGCTTGGTGGATGAAGCTGCTTGCTAAGCACTGCGAAGTGTGGGTGCGGCAAGCCTGCGCTCTGATCTGCGGGGACGTGAACCAATCGGAAACGGAGTGATGTGCGCTATCGGGCCGGCAGGGCTAGAAGACTTCCCCACCGCGTGCACAGACCCACCGTGTGCAACAGAAACGCGTTCTGATCACCACTAGTCTTTAATGAATAGCACTACGAAATCACATTGAATTCACTTCAAACTCGGGTCGAATATTATTTACCCATGGTTACACCATTGAATTAAATCTCAATCTGATAGGCGCGCTGGTAAACGAACAATTCTCCCTGACCTGGACACTGACTGATTCGAGGCAGTTTGAGCTCTTGGTGGATCCTTGATGACAGCAGACTTCGAAAGTACCTGTTTCTTTTTTGGCCTGACCTTTGGCTTACTGTTCATTGCCTTCGCCTCAATTTCAGCCTGTCTGTGTGCCTTTTTTGCCTCTCTCTCGGCGGTTATTTGAGCCTTCTTCAGAGCCTCAGCTGCCTTACGAGCAGCTTTAGCAGCAGCTCTATCGTCACGTCTCTTCTGGGCCTCTTGCTGCTTCTGTATCTTCGCAAGGGCTCTCCCTTGAGCTCTGATCTGTTTTTCCTCTTTGTCCTGTTCTTTCTCTTGCTCCCTTTGCTCTTGAAGCTCGAGAGCCGCTCTCACCTTACCAGGGCTGAACAAGATTGCTCCGGAGCCCTCTTCCGCCCTGAACTGCTCCATCAGCTTCCTGCCACGCTTCCTCTTCTTCTTCTCATGCCTTAAAGCCTCTGTTGCCTTCTGCTTCGCCAGTCTCTCGAGCACTAGCTCTGCTCGACTACTATGGAGGTCATCACTGAGCCTCTTGATCACTTTCTTGGTCTTCTTGTCTACGGTCTGGTTGACGATAGCCCTAAGCTTCCTCATTCCAGAAGGCGAGTCCCAGCAAGCAGAAGGACTGCTTGAAGACCCTCTTCTACGCCCTCCTGGCGCTGACTCTCTCTGCTCCCTTGGCTTGACCTTATCAAGCACCAAGGCAGGATTGAAAGGAAAAAAACCGGCCTTGCACCAGCTTGAGTTCACATTCTGTTCTGTAAAGGCTTCTTGCCAAGCCGGATAGAAGCATCTGAAGAAATCCCTCTTGGTCATCCTCGTCTGGCCTTCAGAGAGCCTGGTTTGCCGCTCAAGAAGCTGGCTATAGTATGTGGCAAGAGGAGCAAAGCAGCCGACGTCCAGAGGCTGTAGCCTATGTGTAGAGTGAGGGGGATAGACAGCTACCAGTATCTTGTGCTGCTGGGCCCATTCAAGGAACTTCATAGTGACGTGAGAGCCATGGCCGTCTACGAATAATAGCCTCCATTGCCTCCTGGCTTTCTCCCGGGTTTTCTTGTCAAAGAACCCTTCGAGCCATTTGAAACCAATCTCGTCAGAGGTCCAGCCATTAGGAGAAGACGTGAACCAGGCGTCGTGTTCGTTGGAGTTGAAGTCTTGGACCCAAGAGTCCTGGATGGAGCCGGAGGTGCTGTCATAGATCAGGAGAGGAGGTAAAGTCGTCCCATCACCGCATATCGTGGCCACGACAGTGATCCACTCTCTAGATCCATCTTGGCCGGCTCCTAGAAGCTTCTCAGAGGCTTTGAGATCTTTTGGAAAGATCCTCTTAGCCTTGGTAGTCCTCCCAAGCAGAAATCCCTTCTCATCCATGTTGTAGGTATTCTCGGGCAGTATACCATATTCTTCGATCTTCGCACCTGCTATTTTAAAGTATTGTTCGAAAGATGCCACAGAGCTAGCCTGATGTCTGTCCAGGTCCAGACTGTCGAGATATCTTGAGTCTAACTCGCTCCTATGCCTCTCAACGAACCTGGAACACCAGTTGTGTCCCGGAGGTCTTCCTCCAAGCTGGCTCGCAATTCCGGCCACAATTGCTGGTGTAGGAGGAAGGCATCTGTCGCAAAGGTCTCTGATATGCTGTAGGAGCTGTTGTTCTTGCTGATCGTTGAGGAATCTCGATTCTTCGACAATTTGACTTCTGCTCGTAGTGATACCCTTCCATCTTCTCCAAAGGGTTG
Organism: Cladosporium phlei; assembly: GCA_003614995.1. Lineage (NCBI taxonomy): Eukaryota > Fungi > Ascomycota > Dothideomycetes > Cladosporiales > Cladosporiaceae > Cladosporium > Cladosporium phlei. The sequence goes on along the minus strand of QZFA01000280.1, from coordinate 4,377 downwards.
ATCTCGCGAGACCATGCCTTCTCGCAACAGCAGATACATTGGGAGAGGGAGAGGATTGTAACTCAGTGATTGCTGCATCCATAGCCCTTGTATTGATAAAGATATTCGGTGTTGTATGCCAGTGTTCGCTTCACGCGACGCGTTGCACGCGGTGGGTCTGTGCACACGGTGGGGAAGTCTTCTAGAGCTCGCGCCTGAGAAAAGCTTTTGTGATGCTTACGACCGTGACCCAAACTTGCCAACGATCGCTCTAAGCACGCAATTGATGTAGGGTAATTCACTCGCCGCGGCCGACCCAGCGCCCCTTATTTCGAACCCACCAGCAAAGTCAGTCGTTCCTGTGTAAGCCGAGAAGTTGGGGCGAACAGCAGCGACGAACCAGTCGATGGCAGAGCCTATCAGACACATGAGATTACCTCGCGTGGATTTTATGATAAAGGAAGGGCTGTAAAACAATAAGAGCTGATTGACATGTTTTTACCCACGCAGATGGGAGGTACAACAAGCCGGGAAGAGAAAGTGTCTCTGCATGGGGGCAGTTTCGCGTCATAGGGAGGGACGTTGATTGTATTAATGAATTCTTAAAAATTATGAGGCTGCAGACGGAGGCCGCCTTCGACCCTACGAGAGCTCCTCGACAACGTTACTGTGTGATGGCCATGATCTGAGACGAGTATCAAAGGCTAAACATTCGACGGTAATCCCGAATAAGTCGATGGAAGCATTGAGTACTGTACCGCAGACGATGTTCCATTACTAAATACAGTCACTGCGATATGCTGCAACCATATCGCAGGTTGTAACTTTATACTGTAGTTACTGTACTGTAATCGATATACCGTGACTTGTTCAAAATGCAATGGAGTACTACTCATCACTCCATCAACTCGCCGCGTAGCTATATAGTTGTTGTACTCAAAGCGATCCGTCCGATTCTATGCTCTCAGGCGGTCCTATGCTCTCAGGCGGTCCCTCCTTTTGGCGCTTATCTATTAATCCAAAATCACGGTTGGGCCTCCTACGCTTCCCCACGACTACTCCATTCTTGACGCTTGGCGCTCCATTTTTGTTGCCGACGTCAAACGGCATGGTACCGTTGGGTATGAAAGGCAGCTTGGTAGTTCTGTCTGGATTGTCCTGTGAAGAAGACTTCACTTCGTCCAGATCCTTGGTAAGTTCCGCACTTGTCCTCTTTTTACCTCCGGGCTTCAGCTTCGCAAAACTGTCTTCGCTATGAGATCGCTCCGCATTTCGAATTTTCGCATCGTGCCCGTCTGATATTCTATGCAGCCAATCATCACCTCGAATCGCTGTCCTTTTACTGATAGACATAGGAGGGCCTTTCTTCCTACTAGTGCTGTCGTGTGCGTTTGGAACATCTCCGTGTGACTCGAAAGACCTGGACACAACTTGACCATCAGCGGGACCATCGTGTGTCGAAACATCGACAGATGATGTGTCATTGAGTAGTTCATTTGCTTCATCTATTTGATGTCCTGCTTCGCTGCCTTCACGGATAGGGTAGTAGGGGTCTGAGGGTGCTTCAACCGTTTCAGGACTAGATTCGGTCGCAGTCGGAATACCGGGGTCTTTGTGAATGTCCTCAATAGGTATGCTATGTGAAGCCAACGACTCTCCCTGCGGGGAAGATTGTATTGCATTTTGCGGGAGACGCTCATCGTCTGCCCAGCTTTTGACCGACGATGCATCATTATGTAACACTTCACTCTCTCTCAACATCTGTGTTGGATCTTGAGGATTCCCGTCAGTCATATCATATAAAGAGTATATGGATGATGCCCTGGTTGTATCATTGGGCGGCGGCGATAAGAACGTGCAGTCGCCAGATTTATCGTCTTTGCCGTCTAGTCCCTGCCTGATGGTCACATTCAATGGCTTTACTTTCAGACTCGGCCCATCCACAGTTTTGATGTCATGGTCGTATTCTTGGCTTGCATGATTCTCGTTCGGCAGATCCAAGTCCATTCGATAGTCGCATTCCTCCTGTCCGTCCATGTGATTTTGCGCACCAAGGGAGGATCCAGTCGCCTCGCTTATACCAAGATCAGGGTTTTCAAGCAACCGTAATGCCTCATTAATTGGATCCTTGCTATCAGAGTCGTGATCTAGTTTCGTCTTCGCAGCCATGGTAGTTTGTAACGCAATGCTTTCCTCTCTCATGCCCTTCGTCTTCACAAAAGCTTCGGAGAACTCCATTCCTGTTGAGAGAGGATTTACTTCGAGCTTCCTTATGAGCGTCTGGTAGCTGTTTTGGTTCGGATTGCGATTATAAAGATGCGGGTTGAACGATCTTCGTTGTGGCGGTTTGGTGTTCAGCGGCTTGACAACTTTTGAGTCACTCCTCAAATATCTCGTGTCGCGGGGAACCCCATCAGTGTTTGTCGTTCGTACTGGGAAACGACCTTGTTGCGACCGCCGTGGCGAGGCGATCCACCTCTCTGTGTCCGTCCAGCAACACTGTACGATGTCCTTTGTGACAGCAATCCTGGTTGCGTATCTCTTCTTTCGAGCTGGGTTCGCATGAATCATGTGGACAGGATATAAGTAGTCCTTATCTTGTAGGTAATACCTCTCGGATGGCCTGTTCGATCGATCTCTAGGTAATAGGCGGTCATGGTCATTATCACAAGAGTATTCGGGCGGAAGCCGATTCGGACTAGCTTGTTGAATCCCACTCGGATGCATACACTTGAATCTCTCAATCTCACAGGTGTTGAAGCCAAGAAGGGATGCGTTATAAGCAAATTCAAACTCCTTGTTCGGGATGATAAGTTGAGGTCTGATCAGCTTGTTCGTCGACGATTTGTCCTGCAACGGCAAACTTGTTTTACCGCTAGAAAGAGATGGAAATTCTCTCATGGCGAAGAGCCACAATTCGATATAACAGCGTAGAAAGTCGTCCTTTCCATTATCATGCTGTGTGTTCCGGATCCAGTTATGTTCGAATACCTGTTGGAACGACTTATCTTCTTTCCACGATCCCTTTGGTAGTAGTATGCTTAAGCTCTCGAAGCAGGGCCTGATGTATCTAAAATCTTCAAAAAATGATTGGAATGACAAGATGCGCTTACAGTTTAACACACGGTCGCTGAGTCTCTTTCGTCGATGCCGATCTTCAACAAGAGGGAACACCTTGTTGTTTTCGAAGAGTTTGCAAATAGCGTCACAATCATCTGTAGATGAGTCAGGTATCTGCATCTGCAATGCAACGACCGTTGACTCGTCAAGCTGATCAGGTCTGATATCTGTCCCAAGAATGTACTCCCATGTCCGCTCAACTGCGCTCAGATAAGCATAGACTTCCTAAAGTCGTATCAGCATCGATTCCTGGATAATCAGTGTATCAAAATCTAACCTCGAAGCAGTGCATCTCAAGGATGAATGCCCAGTTCCCCCCGGCGCTTTCTTGGAGTCCTCTGTAACATAGAAGATTTCTGACGACACCACGGAAATACCGTTTATCGGCATCGTGAAGACGCTTGAACGTGGTCTTCAGGTGTTCTTCTAAATTCCAGGAGTCGAGCAGCGCCCTATCTCTGACGTTCAGCATGGCCGCTAGGACACGGCCATTAGGAGCCCGTGAAAGCATAACTCTCGCACGATCCTCTGTGGAGATTCCTACTAGTGTATAAGTATCGAGCTATTTGTGCCAGGGCAATAGACCAACCGGAGTCGAACACGTGTACAGTCCACCAACGATTCTTAGCAGAAAGATATTGCTGGCCGGCAAGCACGCGATGGTCGCCATAGAGAAGCGTGAATTTCACCGTTTCTGGGAGATCCAGTGGCAGACTGCTTTGTTCGTTATAATCTGTCGATTTTGGGAAACCGGCGGCAGCAAGAGAATGTTGTGATTTTTCGAAATCTATGAGGACCGCTAGAGACGACTCCCCATGATCATCATGAGAACAACCAACTGCCTTGAACCTTTTCACTAATTTCGTCACCTTAGTTTGATCGATGTGTCTCATTCGATCTAGCTCCAGGTTTTTGAGAAGGACTCGTGCAGAGCCCTTGTAAGAGACGCTATTCTTGAACATGGCATTGATTGTAATCGCTGGAGAGCAGGGAAATGAGATCTATACGGGACTATATCAGGACTAATGGCACGTCACTATCACTGGCTCTTCATCGGGCTTATCACCGTTAATGGCCCCCTTATCCTCCCTGACCCCCTATCGTCGCTGACCTGGTATCGTCGCTGACCTGCTATCATCGCTGACCCACTATCATCGCTGACCTGGTATCGTCGCTGATCTGCTATACTCGATGAGGTGGGAAGCACGATGAGGAACTAAAGTAGGTGGGGGGGGGGGCGGGGTGGGGTGGGGAGCGGGGGGGGGGGGGGGGGGGGGG